>CAKXYN010000036.1:11647500-11695000 GCA_935064755.1 Tragelaphus eurycerus | reverse complement strand
TGGGTAAGAATGCAGCCTATCTATGTGCTAGATAACACCTCCCAACAGTATTGAGCATGTATTGAGAAATACCTAATAATTCTTGTGTATGGGTGGCATAGCAAGAACTAAGGCAACATTTTAAAGATACCCAGAAAACTGTGCATTTTTACTAAATGTTCAACAGCTTTTGTAACATAGCTATAAATCAAGTAAATTCTTTACAGGTTAGTATATATCCATTACTAAAGTTCCTGGGGGTGGTGGGGGTGGAGAAAAACTCAAGACATATAATCATTTAACACAGCAATAATGAATATGGTTTACTACAGGCATCGGGGGAAAATGAGTGTTCATTGTATTAGTGTCTTTTATTTCACAGCACCAGATGTTTCTATAGATTTTTTACCAGGTCAGTGGCTCAAGTCACTAAATCAAATTCCCCCAAGCCAATGGAAAGCACAGTATTTGATGCAAATTAATTTATTATTTGGGGAAAAATGCATAAATAAATATCACTGCAGTAAACTTTAATTCTGAACAAAGATCAAGTAAGTCTTCTAATAATTCAAGCAGCTTGAATACACATGAATTTAATGAATGATAAATATTCTTTAAAATACTGAGGATAAGACAGTGTAGTTATCCTGTTAAACCCCACCCCTCTTCAGAATAACTAGAGTGAACAGAGAAAGTTTCTTTTTCTAAGGATATGAAATTGTGATCAGTTGAAAAGATCTTTAACTTTTGACTGCCGAATGGGGATGTTTTATTGAGTACGTTCTGTGGGAAAGAATGGAACATTTTCACAGATTGAGAAGGGCAATTGCTTTTTTGTCTATTACAAGTATACTCCTCATCTTCTTTTCTATTTCACTCTTTTAAACTAAGGAATGTAGTGATAGAAAATGAAAACACTTTAAACATTCGATTCTTTTATTTAAAATGGAAAAAAAAAATTCGCACCCATGACAGGCTGAAGAGAGTTCAATCTATTGTTCTCTCTCCTATTGGGTCAAAGAAGGCACACCACTGTCACAGAGATAAAGATAATGTGGGAGAGAAAAGAAGCAAAAAAGGAAACACCGAACATCTGAAAATACATAAAAGATAACAAGAAATGTTTAACATTAGTTTGAACTATGCTTCTAATTGTTACATAGTTAGGCTGCTTAACATATGTTTTTAGAATACATTGCTACATGGAGATGATTTTGAATTTTTCTAAAGTTATGCTAAAAAAAAAGCTATAAAAGTTGACCATATTTTTTTTTTTTTTTAGCTGCGCAGTGTGGCATGAGGGATCTTAGCTTCTCGACCAGAAGCCATGCCGTCTGCAGTGGAAGCGCTGAGTCTTAACCACTGGATGGCCACAGAAGTCTCAAAAGTTGATCATATTTTAAAGTAACTAGATATATCTTCTGGTTAAAGGAGACTTATAGATTATTCCTTTCATAATAAGCACTTTTATCCCATGCCTGTGATGCAGGAGACCAGGGTTCGATCCCTGGGTTGGGAAGCTCCTATGGAGAAGGGAATGGCAATCTACTCCAGTACTCTTGCCTGGAGAATTCCACGGACAGAGAAGCCTGGAGGGCTACAGTCCGTGGGATTGCAAAGAGTCGGACACGACCAAGCAACTAACGCATGCATTCCATGAAATTAACTCTAATTCAATTTATTAAGTCCAGCCTTGACAAATGATAGTTTTTATTAACATATGTAGATTATGACAAACATAAACATAAAAACCATTTTTTGAATTGTTACTATACATATTTGAATATATACATGTATATTCTCAATGTATGTTACATATTCTTATATATATGTATTTTCTCTTTATATATAAAATTTTACAACAGATAATGGATAAAATCTCTCTCTATATATAGATATCTACAGAAATGGATATATATTTATACATATATATATACATATATATATACACATAGAGAGAATACACATACTAGGTAGGCAGACATTACATTAAAAAAAGGAAATAAAGGGTAAATGGAAAAATTAAGGTGGCTCAGATGGTAAAGCATCTGCCTGCAATACGGGAGACCTGGGTTCGATTCCTGGGTCAGGAAGATCCCCTCCTCGAGAAGGAAGCGGCAATCTACTCCAGCACTTTTGCCTGGAAAATCCCATGGATGGATAAGCCTGATAAGCTACAGTCCATGGGGTCACAAAGAGTTGGACACGACTGAGCGACTTCACTTTCATGTGCTTTTATTATATTGTATATTGTGAGAAAATATGCCACCTGCTATCTGAAAATCCCACAGACAACTTATGGTTACAGACAGAAAGCTCAGGTTCAATGAACCCTTTTTAATGAAAGTGTGTGTTAATTGCTCAGTCGTGTTCAATTCTGCGACCCCATGAACTGTAGTCTGCCAGGCTCCTCTATCCACGGAATTCTCCAGGCAAGAATACTGGAGTGGGTATCCATTCCCTTCTTCAGGGGATCTTCCCAACCCAGGGATCAAACCCAGGTCTCCTGCATTGCAGGCAGATTCTTTACCATGTGAACCTCGAGGGAAGTAGATGCCTATATGTGCAAGGTGCTTAGTGAGGGATGCTGAGGTGAACATGGCTGGGTGTGTGCCTTGGAGGAATTAGTCAGGACAATACCAGGGCAGAAGGTGAGGAGTGCTCTGCAATCAAAACAGGATGGCAGTCACTAGATCACTGTGCTGTAGAGTCAGTGGACAGATGTCATTTGAGGCAGGACTGGGATGACAGATACCACGTCAGAAGGTAGAGAACTGGTGGGAACTGAAAGTAGAGCATCTTGGGAAGTTAGAGGGTAAGCAGAAGCCTGGAGATGGTCAAGATCAGGGTTTATTTACAGTTCATTTGCAAAAGGGCAAATATGAGAGCTGTCTGTTAGGCTGAGGCGAGGTCCACTGAGAAGAGAAGCCTGGACGATGGGTGACTCTGGTCTGGGTGCCTAAGGCTTCATGTTCAGTGCAGCAGTAATTTTAAAGTTTTCTCAGCATGTACCTCTCACCCATGCTGGGGCAAAATTCCACTCTTCTTTGAATCAGACAGAATTGCCTCAGGCATCGTGAGGCTGGGTATTCAAACAGAACCAGAGGGCTAATTTCTCAGCATCTGCCAACCACCCATTGGATGTAGAATATCAGCTCATGATCCAACCCACTCAATGTGGTGAGGATAACAAAGTTATAGATTAAAAAGTTACCCCTGAATAGGAAGGGAGATGGTTTAACTTTTTAGTTATCAGACTTAGAACTACATTGGGAACAACAGAAAGATAAAAAGGAAGGCTAAAGGTGAAGGAAGAGATTTTCATGGAAGCCACTGCCATCGATCTCTCTGGGTCTGGCATTTTAGGTAACCAAAAGACCAAGGAGACATTCCAGGAAGACTTCGTTGTATACATGTGCAAGAACCAAGCTGAGCTCCATGAATGACTGGTTAGGTGTCCCTACCCTAACGATCACAGAATCTATTCCAACCTGGGAACTATGATTCAAAATAGGTTGCTTTTGACTTTAGATAGTCCAGGAAAATAAAATAAAGCAGCAGTACCTTCTACACCTAGAGTACAAACTTTCAATTTCACCGTTGAGGTGGTTTCTTCTTTACCTTCAAACAAGTCATTGGCCAAGCTTTGATACTTTCACTCACTGTCTATAGTTAGGCTGACCAATATGGTAACCAGAAGCCACATATGGCTACTGACCACTAGGCTTATGGCTAGTCTATATTCAGATGTGTTCTAAGTGTGATGCACACACCAAATTTTGACATTTAGCATAGAAAAATAAAATATCTCATGAATAACTTTCAAACTATTGATTATATAATAAAATGATAATTTCTTGAATCCATTAGGTTAAAGAAAATATGCTTTAAAAAAATTAATTTCCCCAGAGGGATGGTATGGGGAGGGAGGAGGGAGGAAGGTTCAGGATGGGGAACACGTGTATACCTGTGGTGGATTCATTTTGATGTATGGCAAAACCAATACAATATTGTAAAGTTAAATAAAATAAAATTTAAAAAAATTAATTTCACCTTTAAAAAACTTTCCTTTTAACAAGGTTGCTAGAAAAATTAATATATGAATCATATTACATTTCTATTGGACAGTGTTGGTCTATACTCTTGCAACCACAGATATACAAGACTTAAGGCAGTTAAACAAATGGAGAGATAGAATTTTCTAATTGAAACTCATCCAAGAAATCTCTCTGTCAGTATCCTATGTCTGTAGATAGAAAAAGATCAGAGATATTTTATTATTTTTTTAACTGAAAATGATATTCAAAAAAATTTTTTAGTTGATTTACAATATTGTGGTAGTTCCAGGTGTACAGCAAAATGATTCATATATAAATATAAAGAATATATATATATATATATTCTGAGAAAGAATAGTGATATATTTTGAAAGAGAATATATATCCTGAAAAACATGTATACATATATTTTTCAGATTCTTTTCCATTATAGGTTATTACAAGACATTGAATATAGTTCTTTGTGCTATATAGTAAATCCTTGTTGTAAGCCAAAGGTATTTATTCCAACCTAAAAGCGACTTCACTTTCACTTTTCACTTTTATGCATTGGAGAAGGAAATGGCAACCCACTCCAGTGTTCTCGCCTGGACAATCCCGGGGATGGCGGAGCCTGGTGGGCTGCCGTCTATGGGGTCGCACAGAGTCGGACACGACTGAAGCGACTTAGCAGCAGCAGCAGCAGCAGCAAAAAGTATATATGCTAATAGTGTGAATCATTATAGTACATACATAATCTGAACTAGGAGACAACATTTCACCTACTTTTCCACTTATAGGCTTACTCAGTACTAACTTTATTCTAAATTAATTATTTTCTGCTCCACGAAGGCAGCAACAGAATAACATGTAAATAAAGTGAGCTGATGGCTTGTCCTTCTTCCCTATTCTAGCGCTGATATGAAGGGTAGGGGACACCCCATGTCTTTATACAGAAGCTTTACACCATTATTTAGTGTCAGAGTTGACATTATAACCTAACCCTCCCAACCCAAATCTGATCCTTTTCTCACTATACTTCTCTGTTTTTTTTTTTTTTTTTACCTGTAAAAATCTGGCAAGAAGGGACTGCTCTGGACAAAAGTCTCTAGGTTGTAGACCTGAGGGCTGATTTAGTCAAAATTAGCATGTCTCTTAGGAGAAGGCAATGGCACCCCACTCCAGTACGCTAGCCTGGAAAATCCCATGGACAGAGGAGCCTGGTAGGCTACAGTCCATGTGGTCGCTAAGAATCGGACATGACTGAGCGACTTCACTTTCACTTTTTACTTTCATGAATTGGAGAAGGGAATGACAACCCACTCCAGTGTTCTTGCCTGGAGAAGCCCAGGGACGGGGGAGCCTGGTGGGTGGCCGTCTATGGGGTCACATAGGGTCGGACATGACTGAAGTGACTTAGCAGCAGCAGCAGCAGCAGCATCTCTCTTCACACCTGACTCAGTTAAAAGTTGCAAACAGGATTTAAATATTATACTTTCACTTTCAACAAATAACTGTCAATTTCTTCTCATACCCATTTCCCAAAGCCTTATGAGCAGGTGTTTCTGCTGTTTATGATCTTCACAGCAACCTACTGGGAGAAGTAATTCAGAGAAAAGTAAAATTGAATATTTTTCCTTCAACATTTGATGAGGATAATACTCTGGGCAAGTATGGCAATTGTACCAACATTTCACAGAATCATAAAATTTTTAGTCCTCAAAAGAATCTTCAGCAGTTAGAACAAAAGAAAAGTGCCAAGCCTGCTATTTATTGCTGTGATACTCAAAAGACAAGATTTTTCAAATTTTTAGATTCAGTTATGGAAAAAGGCTAGAATAATAAGAGACAGAAATAATAAGCAACAGTAAAATAAAGAATAATATACATGAACTGAAATTACAAATAGATTTTTTAAAGAACAAAGGTGGATATTTCAACTGATTATTATAGCATCTCTACTCTAATTTTAAGATAGGTTTTTAATGAAAGGGAAGGTAAATCAGTCACAATTACACGAGCATAAAAAATCTGTGACTATTTTTACAGATACTGTGGGCAATTTAATTACTGTATATCTCTTCCTTGATATAACTAAGGAAGTCATTGGTAACAAAATAAATTACTCACTGGTTTTAGCCACAGTATAATAAATGCTAATTGGAATATGCTATATATAATTTTATAATAAAAGTTGTAAATAATTTTATAAAGTGATAATCTATTCTATCATATGTTTTTCAAAAAGCTTTGTCTGCTTAAAATTGTAAAGGTCTTTCAAAGTGGAAACTTTGACAATAAGTAATATTTTCCTAAAAATCAGCAAGGAAGTCTTTTTATATCTTTACAGACTTTCTACAGTAACAGTCCCCAACCAGCTGAGGTGGAGCTGATATAATAATAATAATAAAGTGCACGATAAATATAATGTGCTTGAATCATCCTAAAACCATCTCTCTGGCAGTTCGTAGAAAAACTGTTTTCCATTAAACTGGTCCCTGGTCCCAAAAAGGTTGAAGACCACTGCCCTAGAGACCCATAACTAGCTTCTCTTTTATCTCTCTTTTCCATATCTTTCTTTGCATATACTATATAATAAGTAAACAAGAAAGTAAGTAGACAGGTGTCTTATTTTAAACTATTATTTTTACGCATTTTATAATTAATGAACTTGAAGTACTACAACATTTCAAAAGAAAAGGAAAGAAATAAAGGGAGGTGATGAGGGTCATTCTGTAAACAGCTATTTGAGAACTAACCATGAGAAAGATCTTTTATTTGATCTTCAAATAAGCCACCTAATATTTTAACGTGTCAGTTTTACCATATTTCACTCAGTCATTCATTCAGACACTGACCAATGTGCCTGAATTGGTCAGGCACATTATTTAGTATAAGAGTTGACGTGATAACCTAACCCTCTCAACCCAAGTCAGAGAAACTCTGACTCTATGATGGCAGTGTAATTGGAACTGCGATGCAAAAGTCATTTATTCTAATATAAGGTGTACCTTTCATATCCAGAGATTATGAGTTAGTGACAGTAATTGCTTGATTATTTATAAAAGGTAAACAAATCGCTTAACCTAGAATAGATAAGGCATTTATTTATTCATTCTTGCAACTAGCAAGTAAAATTTCTGACAAACATTTCTTCTAGGATTAATTATTATGACTTACTTCAAAGAAAAAGCGCTTTATGGGAGAACAGTGACAATCTATCTAAGATCTTATCTACAATTTAGTTTCACATTTTATTTAAATCTTTTACCTTACTTTCTTAAGAAACAACTTAATTACAATTTTCTTTTAATTGTATAGCAGGATTTGGGACATTGTGTAACTGATTTTGTAGGTTAGCTTTATTAAAGAAAAGAGGTACAAAAAATGGTATCACAGATATTCACCCTTGTTTTCTTGGAGGGCAATCACATATACCCTAGCTCTGAATTCCATTAACATAATTACCACAGATTCATGGAATAAACCTTATTTGTTTCTTTAAAAAATTATTATCTGCAAAGTAAATTTAACAGCTGACATCATTTACTTCTTTAGGACTTTAAGGACAATTGCTCTTAAGTCTTATAAGACAATGCTTTTAAAACTGCCATTAAAAATATTATCATTAAAAAAACTATCATTAACAAGTCATATTATATGGGTTAATTATTTATAATAGCAAGAGTATTCAGAAGTTACAGTTTGTCCAGGACAATCTGGTATACATACTTTTTTGTGCCTGTCAGGCTTCTCTGTTCATGGGATTCTCCAGGCAAGAATACAGTAGTGGGTTGCCAATTCCTCCTCCAGGGGATCTTCCTGACCCAGGGACCGAACTCACATCTTCATTGCAGGTGGATTCTTTACTGCTGAGTCATCAGGGAACCCCATATATACTTTTAACCCAGTCTAATTATGAGCAGTGGTGTCTTTATTGAAAGTATCCTGGGTTGAATACAAAACTATATGGCAACTCTAGCAAAGCCAAAGATCATTGAGAATTCAGAGATTTCCAATTTTCTGTTCAAACAGTTCCTTTTTTTGACCCAGTTAGGTATATTGAGCTAAATACCCTTCAAGGGCTTTTATATAATTTTAAAATTCTGTGATTCTTCATTCTAGTTGAAGTGTAACTGGTTGATTCAGGTAAAAGTCAGTTTGGGGAATGTGACTTTTAGTTGTCAGACTAAATTTGTAACAGTCTCTTAAAACTCAGTCAAAAAGGAAGGTATATAACTTTTATGCAACATGAGTTATTATTTAAAGTATGCACATATCATATGTATATATTCAAATTGAATTTTTAATTTGAGATGCCTTTAAAGGATTCTTGAATTGCTTCAAAGTAGGATTTAGGAGAATTATAAAAATAAAGCTAAGAAAACAATTATTTGCAGGATTAGACAAATTTCTTTTTTGGAATAAGAAATCAAAAATGATAGAAGACCTCCCCCACACACACACCCAAGGAAACCAAAACAATTTTGTGGAAAGAAGCTCAACTTAGTACTCAACAATAATTCTTGAGTATTAATTTGTCCAAGCCTAATGCTTTCCATAGTGAATTGGCATAATACAGTATTATGGAGGAGATATATTAAAGTTAAGTTTCTGTGTAGTAAAACTATACAAAAAGAATTATAATCCAAACCTGCAAATTTTTGAATATACAAATACAATATCATTCATAAACATAAATGACTTTTTCTGTATAGTTTTTAAAGCGTTTTTCTTTGTAAAATGTTATTTCCATAGCACTGAGTTAAGTAAAGACTTCATTTTTGTAATGTGTATGTATTTTCTTACATACATAAATAGAGCTACTAAGGTTATTTCCTTTGTTGTGTCACCTTTAGGACTTATTATTTGAAGTACTTCTCAGAAATTGCTATGCCACAGTGTCTAGAATTTTAACTATTCCTTAAACACTTCTAAAGCTTGATGTCAAACCCTTCAGAAGCAGAATGTGTAACATCAATAAGTATCCAACTTCCAATTTATAAAATACACTGAGTCAGTTATCTCTAGAACCACGCATATATTATTAACTATAAAAAGTTCTGCTCAGTGTCAATAAAGTAAATATTTTTGTAAGAAATCTAGGCAAAGCACTTTGGGAAAATATGTTTATATAATATATGCAAGAATAATTTACTCAAAGAATATTACATTAAGGTAGACTCTGCTAAAATATTTGAAATTAACTCATTCATCTAATTTTCCAACAGTGTGATAATACCAAGCGGATATGAAAATGGGTTATCAAAACCAGAAATTACAAATATAAAACCTATAGTGATTGAAAGTAGAGATGTTTTCGTAGTAATGAGTACAATTCTCAAAATATTTTTCTATGCATTTACTATGTTTTTTACCCAGATACATGGTATGAAGGAAAAAAAAGTTATGCTTAAAATCAATTAAATTTTTAATTTTTTAATTAAAAGTTGACAATAAGCCATTTAGTTAAATCATAGATAAGGAAAAGATATTAACTACATATATCTTAATGCTGATGCATTAATGCCCATTACATCAACCTTCAATTAACACACATTATTCATGCAAATATTACCTGAAGTTAAGTGAGAAAAAAGGCTCTGAAAAATTTTAAATCATTTGTGAATGAACTCAGACACAGTAGAAATAAAGATTTTGAACTCAGACATATTGAATATAGAGAAGTGAGGTATTAAAGTCATTTGACAGCTGCTATTTACCAGTAACCAGAGGCCATGAAAAGACAACTTAAAAGATATTTGAACCTGTGCGTGCGCGTCTTTCTATGTGCTTGTGTGTCCACATGTATAAATGAAGTACTAACCTACTAGTTATCTCTTTTTACTCTCAGCCTGTCAAAAAAAAAAAAAAAACCTGTCAGCTGCAAAAGCGATAAGGGGGGCAGTTTAAAGAAGATACTGGAGCTTTAAGCTTCTTAATGTGCCAAGAATCAATCCCATGAAAGCGAACAACTTGAAAAAGTGTTCTATGTATTTAGGAAAGCTCTCGGGCTCCCTTCCCGGCTCTGCTCAGAGCCCGAGCTGGTGTTCAAGTTTTCTCACCCTAATGACCCCTGAAGCAGCCCTGAGGGATTGCAAAACAAGGCCGTTACACAAGGCAGCTTGCTAATTGAGAAGTTGATCGGGGGTAGAGAAATCCTGCTTTCCCACGTTAAGTGTCGAAATCAAGCATGACTGGATTGACGTCGCCAAATCACCGTCTAGAGGCCACTCCACGCCAGGAGCAGCAGGGCTTTTCACACCTGATAGGCCCTCACTCCATCTACATCAAGTCACATTAAGAAAGGAATGTATTAGGAACCGGAGTCCGCGCCCAGAAGCGCGTTACTACCACCGCCTAATTGCTGCTCCTCTGAGCTCCCCAAGTAGCAGACGTGTCCACGTGTGGATGTGCAGCTCACCTGTTCCCGGCGGAGGACCAGCCTTCCTCCACCCACTCTGCGCATCTTCCCTATTACAGACCCTGGGAGCGTTAGAGTAAGAAAGTATGGTTAGAAATTTGGTATTATATGTGGCTATCACATGGATGTAAATTGCAGACCCTTTGAAGGGTTTTTAAAGGATGGTTCTTTACAGTTGTTTGTTTTCTTTCCTTTCTTTTTGCCTCTTTCTCTTCCTTTCTTTCTGTTTTCTTTCTCTCTCTTTTTGTTTTAAATGAAGTTGCAGATTCATGATGTATGATCAATGGAATTGCCTGCAAATGGAGAGTGATTTAAATGCTGCCTGGTGTGCAGAAGAGAGACTTCCTGCTTTTGAACTGAGTCCCCAGTCATGGATTTGCTGCTCTCCAACCTAAAATCTCCTGTGACAGATGGCATAATAGATATCGCTGACAGCCCGGACTGGCAGTCTGATATTACTTGGTGTTTTTTCCTATTTCTGACAGGTTCAAAGGGATTCACCAACAATGTTTAGGTGTGTGTGTTGGGAGGGTAGGGTAGGGTGGAGGACGGGAGGGTTGAATCAGGAAAATTTCTCCTTTTATTTCTCCCCCTTTCTCATTTTAAATCTTAGGTGTTTTTTTTTTTTTTTTTTTTTTTAACTGAGACAATGGAATTAATTCCTATCTGTCCTCTAACTGCAGGGCACATAGGGAAATAAATGAAAGTGAAAGTGAAGTCGCTCAGTCATGTCCGACTCTTGGTGACCCCATGGACTGCAGCCTACCAGGCTCCTCCGTCCATGGGATTTTCCAGGCAAGAGTACTGGAGGGGGTTGCCGTTTCCTTCTCCAGGGGATCTTCCCAACTCAGGGATCGAACCTGGGTCTCCCGAATTGTAGGCAGACGCTTTACCATCTGAGCTACCAGGGACGCCCCAGGGAAATAAATAGCACATTTCTAAATGCACAGTGTTTGTTTTTTTTTTCTTGGCCATTATAAAAGATAATATGAATTTGTAATAGGAAAATTAATCTTTACTATACTTATCAGGTGGTGGGAGGTGGCAGCCATTCTGTAGGTAGGGAAACTGAGGCATAGAGGCAGTAGTAACACATCTCAGAAGTTTCAATGGGCTAGTAGCACTGATGGAAACCAGGCAACTCTACGTTTTCTGGTACCCAGATAGGCACTCACCACATGCTGGATTTCCTCTCTTGCCCTTAATCCATATGATAGAAAGATAGTACGATAATATGGTAATAAAGAGAAACACTCAAAAAATAGACAAGAGAAAAGATATTTCGTTACCCAGCAAAAGATGACATGGCAATCCAATGTGTTATATAACCCAGCACTGCCTTTCAAGGCATAATCTAAACTTAATGTTAGGAATTCTGTCGTTTTTTTTAATTAAAAAAAAAAACAAAAAACACATTCTCTTTTGGAGCTCAAAATTAATAAATAAAGCCTCAAGACTAACACACCACTAAAACTGAGGCTTTACTTCTTTTAGAAAACACAAGCATGAGATCAATTTTCACACATTAGAGGTAATTCTGTCTACAAAGCATTTTTAATGGAAAAAGCAACCAAAAGACTAAGTTCTCGCTGATAATTAGACCTTAGCAAATTAGACAAATCAGTCAAAAGATTTTCCTGTGCTTACATTTTAAAGAAACATCTCAAATCAATATCAATATGAAATCTGGTCAATTATGTAAGGGCTTAGCCTGCACTGGCTAATGTTTATTCAGCCCTACCTCTGTACCTGATATTGCGCTAAGCATTCTATGTGGGTTATCTCATACATCCTCACAACAACCAAATGACCCATTTTATGGGTAAGAAAAATGAGGCCTTCCAGACTTTTGTAAATGTCCAGAGTGAACTCCATGGATCCCCTTATCCCAACAGAACAGAAGGAGGAATCTCAAGGGCAATTCACAGTTAGAACCTCTTAAGAATCCCTTTTCACTTCCTGACATCTAGGAAGGGCTTGTTGCTTCTGCTGCTAAGTTGCTTCAGTCGTGTCCGACTCTGTGAGACCCCATAGACGGCAGCCCACCAGGCTCCCCCGTCCCTGGGATTCTCCAGGCAAGAACACTGGAGTGGGTTGCCATTTCTTTCTCCAATGCATGGAAGTTAAAAGTGAAAGTGAAGTCGCTCAGTCGTATCCAACTCTTTGCGATCCCATGGACTGCAGCCTACCAGGCTCCTCTGTCCATGGGATTTTCCAGGCAAGAGTACTGGAGTGGGGTGCCATTGCCTTCTCCAAGGAAGGGCTTGTACTTCAAGTTAAATTCTGACTCCTTAGACCTTCCACTCACTGGGGCTTTACAGGACAAGCTTAGTTCTCCTCACATAACATCTTTCTCTTCTGCAGACCACATCCCCATCCTGCCCTGTCATATTCAGTATCAAAATGAGGACTTCACTGGTGGTCCAGAGGTTAAGAATCCACCTGCCTGTTCAGGGGACATGGGTTCGATCCCTGGTCCGGGAAGATCCTACATGCTATAGGGCAACTAAGTCCGTGAGCCACAACTACTGAAGCCTGTGCACCCTAGAGCCTGTGCTCTGCAACAAGAGAAACACAGTGAGAAGCCTGCGCACTGCAACTAGAGAGTGGCCCCCAATAGCTGCAGCTAGAGAAAGCCCACATGCAGCAACAAAGTTCCAGGACTGCCAAGTAAATAGTTTTGTTTTTTTTTTTTTAATGTAGAAATGAACCTTGGGACCCTCAAACCAGGCTTTTCAAATTCATTTCTGACCATTCCTTCTCTCCTCAAACCCCCAAAGCTAACCCTGCTAGTTCATTCTCATAAATGCCATGAGAACCTGTCCTTTTTCTTCTCTAAGACCTCCTTCTAGTACATGTAATTTCTCCCCTGGACTCAGCTGTGGTCTCCTAGCTGAATGACTTTTTTGCCAGTCTGCCTTGCCCTGCTCACTACTCTCCACTCTGCAGCCAGCTACCTTTCTATGACACAGATTCAATTCATTGCTTCTGTCTATAACCTTCTAGAGCTCCCCACTGCATGCGAGGTGACTGCACTAAGGCATGAATGGGGCACTCTATCTGGCCCCAGTCTTTCCTTCCACAACTATACCTAACTCCCAAAATGTTCTTTCCTCCCTGAACTTATCATCTACTTTCATGCCTGATCACCTATCATACTTGCCTACTGAACTCCCACTAAACTTATTCTCCCTGGCTCACTATGACTCTTTTCTACATTCCGCTCAAATGCCACTGGATCTATGAAATTCCCCTGCTTTCCCTAAGGCAAAATGAATAACACCTTCCTCTGGCTATATAACCACTCATTTTCATATACTGCATGGCCCTTACAGCACTGGTACTAGTTTATGTCCTTCACTTTGTCAATTTCTTACTGGATAATAAGCTCCCTGATAGCACACCCTTTCCTTTCCTCAATGCCTAAAATGTTAATATTCCTATGATTTGAAACTACTAAACTAGAGAATTGGGTCATAACTGGAAATTAGTACTCTTTCCTTGACAACTGAATAGATTCTGCAGAGGAATTTACTACCACATTCACATCACCTATTTTTTTTTTTTTTTTAAAAGCTTTATCGGAGTATGGGGCTACCTTGATGGTTAAGCAGTAAAGAATCCATCTGTAATGCAGGAGACACAGATGACACAGTTTGATCCCTGGGTGGGGAAGATCCCCTGGAGGAAGAAATGGCAACCCACTCTAGTATTCTTGCCTGGGAAATCCCATGGGCAGAGGAGCCTGGGAGGCTACAGTCCAAGGGGTCATAAAGAGGACACGACTGACCACAGACATACTGGAGTAGAGTTGACTTACAATGCTGTGTTAGTTTCAGGTATACAGCAAAGTGATTCAGTTATACATATACATATATTCATCCTTTCTCAGATTCTTTTCTCATATAGGGTATCATAGATAATTACTGAGTCAAGTTCCCCGTGCCACACAATATCTTTGACATTCCACTTTGAACTCAGTGTTCAGGAAGAACAGCTCTAAAGGCACACCAACATTCAGCATCACTGTTATGAAGAGGCCTGACTCCTTCTTATTCTCAAGATCCATCTCCTCCATCTCCCAGCTTCTAGAACCTTGTCTCGCTGCAACTCTCCTATAAAGCTGAGCTATTAAGTCACATTTTTTTAACCATCTGATAATTATTCTTGTTTTTTTTATTATATATGTTTTCACTTTATTGGAATCACTGAAGCACTGCTAAGTATTTCGATCTACACCTGCCCTCTCCTTTGGCTTTCCAGTCAGTATTTATTGAGCACCTACTATCTGTCAGGTTTTCTACCAGATGCTGATATAATCAAATAAATAGGACACTTCCCTGCCCACAAAAGGTTTACAGTCTAGTGCTGGAGTGACAAACAAATAGGCATATCAGCAAGCAAAAAGTGCATTTTCTCCTCCTAACAAGCCAGTCTACACATATGCTGAAGAGGGTTTTTCTTTAAAACACTAACTTCCTCATTTCATTAATATGTTCAATGACTTTCAACGGCTCCATATTACCCATATAATTATATCATTCTGCCCAAGATGGCTCCCCGAGCCAACTCTACAGAACTACAGTTCTGTTTTCTAAATTTAAGATTCCCCAGTATTGCCTGGGGTCCACTAGTATTAAAAATATTACCTATTACTGCCCTGAAATTTAAATTTACCTGAGGATGCTGGACTGTATCTGGCAACTCTACACTTAGGTAGACCAGTCCATTTGTCTTCCTGTTAAATTTGCAATGGACTCCAGCACTTGGGTAGGCTGCTGCTGCTAAGTCACTTCAGTTGTGTCCGACTCTGTGTGACCCCATAGACGGCAGCCCACCAGGCTCCACTGTCCATGGGATTCTCCAGGCAAGAACACTGGAGTGGGTTGCCATTTCCTCCTCCAGTGCATGAAAGTGAAAAGTCAAAGTGAAGTTGCTCAGTTGTGTCCGACTCTTAGCGACCCCATGGACTGCAGCCTACCAAGCTCCTCCGTCCATGAGATTTTTAGGCAAGAGTACTGGAGTGGGGTGCCACTGCCGTTTGCAACTTGGGTAGGCAGCTACCCCATTTGAAATGTATTCTCTCCTCATCTTTCATGCCGATCTCATCTCCTCCCATAAGTCTTCCCAAGCAACAAAGGCTGTGCTTTGAACTCTGATGGTTTAATTCAACTTAGAAAATATTAAGTAACTACCTAAAGTGACAGTACTGCGATTGTCTCAAATGGAATGGAATAATCTGGGGGATTCTGAGAGATTTTTTTGTCCTTCTAAAGCTTGAATAAAACTACTCAAGCTTGAGAAATATTGTTTTACCTAGTTTACTTGGACAATATAAATTCAAGACGACTCCTTCAATGGGAAGAGTTGAGTACAAAGGGAGCAGATGGGGGGAAGGGTAGAAATTGTGCTCTTTAGTATAGACCCATGAGATGGTTGGATGGCATCACTAACTCAATGGATTTGAGCAAACTCCGGGAGATAGTGAAGGAGAGGGAAGTCTGGTGTACTGCAGCTCTTGGGGTCACAAAGAGTTGGACATGATTTAGCAACTGAACAACAACAACATCTCAACCTGGTGCAGGCTCAGTTCTCACTCTAAAAATTCCATACGTCACACCTGCTAGAAAGGCTATTATCCAAAAGACAAGAAGCAACAAGAGTGGTCGAGGATGTGGAGAAAAGGGAACCCTCATGCACTCTTGGTGGGAAAGTAAATTGGTGTAGCCACTATGGACATCAGTATGAAGCTTCCTCAAAACTTCGAAAATAGAAACCTCAGATGGTCCAGCAATTCCACTTCAGGATATCTAGTCAAAGGAAACAAAAACACTAACTTGGGAAGACATATGCATTCTCATGCTTATTGCAGCATTATTTATAATAGCCAAGATGTAGAACACCCGAGTGTTCATCAGTGAAAAAATGGATAAAGAAAATGTCATACACACACACACACACACACCAGAGAAGGCAATGGCACCCCACTCCAGTACTCTTGCCTGGAAAATCCCATGGATGGAGGAGCCTGGTAGGCTGCAGTCTATGGGGTCGCTAAGAGTCGAACACGACTGAGCGACTTCACTTTCACTTCTCACTTTTCATGCATTGGAGAAGGAAATGGCAACCCACTCCAGTGTTCTTGCCTGGAGAATCCCAGGGACAGAGGAGCCTGGTGGGCTGCCGTCTATGGGGTTGCACAGAGTCAGATATGACTCAAGTGACTTAGATATGACTCAAGTGACTTAGCAGCAGCAGCATACACACACACACACACACACACACACACACACACACATACATGATGAAATATTGCTCAGCCATAAAAAAGGAAATCTTGCTATTTGCAACATGGATGGTCCAACATGGATGGACCTCAGAGGCATTAGAATACCTTAAGGCATTAGAAATACCTTAGAGGTATGTCACCTCTAAGTGAAATACGTCAAACAAGAAAAAAACAAATATTGTATGAATTAGGGTATATGTGAAATGTAAAAACAAATAGCAACCAAAAAACCCCCCAAATTCACAGATGCAGAGATAAGACTGATGATGACCAGAGATGGGGATTGTAGGGGTGAGCAAAATGGGTGAAGGGAGTCAAAAGGTATAAACTTCCACTTGAGTATAAAACAAACTAGTCCTGGGGATGTAGTGTACAGAACACTGACTACAGTTAATAATAATGTATCACATATTTGAAAGTTACTGGGACAGTAGATCTTAAAAGTTCTCACCAAAAGAAAAAAATAGTAACTATGTGTAGTGTGTGTGTGTGTGTGTGTGTGTGTATATACACTCAATTGTGTCCAGTTCTCTGCAGCTCCGTGGACTTCAGCCTGCTAGGCTCCTCTGTCCATGGAATCTTCCAGGCAGGAATACTGGAGTGGGTTTCTATTTCCTACCCCAGGGGATCGAACCCAAGTCTCTTGTGTATCGTGCACTGGCAAGCAGATCCTTTATCACTAGCGCTGCCGGGAATGTGCATAACTATGTGTGGCAATGGATGTTAACTAGATTTACTGTGGTGATTATTTTACAGTATACACAAATATTTAATAATTATGTTGTACACTTGAAACTACTACAATGTTTATATCAATTACATCTTAATAAACAAAAAATTTTAAGCATTAGATTAAGTTACCTTAATTCACCAAAGGAATATATTCGATAGGAACTCATTCATAGCTCTATACTTTAATAAAGTCTCACTTGAAATAAAAAGCAAAAAAAGTTCTTCATTCCAACGAAATATATTGCATTGTTAAAGTCGAGTATATTACACTGATACACGCTCTTGACAGAATATATCATTGCAAATAGGTGACCTTTTCCAACCCAAACACTCTCTAGAGCCTAGTTTAAAAAAGAAAAAAAAAGCATTGATTACAAAGGTCATAAACTTCCAAAGGGATTTTTTTTAAAAGAGAACAAATTTCTTCTCTTCTAGCATTACATATATATGTGTATGTACATATATATCTCTGTGTGTGTATCCATACATACACATTGTTAATATATTTAGAGAAACCATTATGAAATGGTTTGGCTGTTATCCAACAGGCTTAAGAGACCAAAAACAAAGAATAATCTGAATTTCTCTATTTGTTCAGAAAGTTATTACCAGAAAAATAATGTACAGGCTTCATAGGGAGCTATTTGGTGAGCCTCAGAACAGAATTAAAATCTAATGTGTCTGATGCCACAGAAACACATTTTCTGGTACGTATTTCATACTCGGGCTTCCCAGGTGGCACTAGTGGTAAAGAACCTGCCTGCCAATGCAGGAGACACAAGAGATGCAAGCTCGACCCCTGGGTCAGGAAGACCCCTTGGAGACGGGCACCACAACCCACTTCAGTATTCTTGCCTGGAGAATCCCATGGGCAGAGGAGCCTGGCGGGTTATACTCTGTCCAAAAGGTCTCTCAGAGTCGGACATGACTGAAGTGACTTGGCAAGCACACACTTCATACTCTTCCAGATGTACATTTAATTAACTAATAAGTTAGCCATGGTGTACCAGTAGCTTAATCAGGTAACACATCTGTATGAGGGAGTAGTTCTCTAGCATTATGGCACACTAAGACTACAGTTCTACTGTTGTTAATCACTCAGTCATGTCTGACTCTTTTGCCAGGCTCCTATGTCCATGGGATTTCCCAGGCAAGAATACTAGACTGGGTTGCCATTTCCTTCTCCAGGGGATCTTCCTGACCCAAGGATTGAACTCGACTCTCCAGCCTTGAAAGGCGAATTCTGCACCACTGAGCCATCAGGGAAGCATGACTATAGTTACCACAGACTGAAGTATACCCTTGCATCTTGGGAACTTTGGCTAAGTAACCTAATCACACTGTGCCTCAGTATCTTTGTCTCAAAAGTGGGCACAATAATAATAGCCTTTAGGCTACATGAGATTATATCTGTAAAACACTCAGCACAGTTTCCATATGTGGAAAATACCTCCTAAATAGCAGTAAAATAGAAGATATAAAGGGCAAAGATTTTTGTCCGTTTTTCTTTCACCTCAACCACCTCAGTATCTGGAATAGAGTAGATTGTCAAGAAATCTTCACCACCATCTGAGTCTAACTTCTGTTGACTTTATTACACAATGTTAAAACTAACTCTCATAATTCCATGCTATTATAACAGGAAGCAACAGTTAGAACTGGTCATGGAACAACAGACTGGTTCCAAATAGGAAAAGGAGTACATCAAGGCTGCATATTGTCACCATGTTTATTTAACTTATATGCAGAGTACATCATGAGAAATGCTGGACTGGAAGAAACACAAGTTGGAATCAAGATTGCTGGGAGAAATATCAATAACCTCAGATATGCAGATGACACGACTCTTATGGCAGAAAGTGAAGAGGGGCTAAAAAGCCTCTTGATGAAAGTGAAAGTGGAGAGTGAAAAGGTTGGCTTAAAGCTCAACATTCAGAAAATGAAGATCATGGCATCTGGTCCCATCACTTCATGGGAAATAGATGGGGAAACAGTGGAAACAGTGTCAGACTTTGTTTTTCTGGGCTCCAAAATCACTGCAGATGGTGACTGCAGCCATGAAATTAAAAGACGCTTGCTCCTTGGAAGGAAAGTTATGACCAACCTAGATAGCATATTCAAAAGCAGAGACATTACTTTACCAACAAAGGTTTGCCTAGTCAAGGCTATGGTCTTTCCTGTAGTCATGTATGGATGTGAGAGCTGGACTGTGAAGAAGGCTGAGCGCCGAAGAATTGATGCTTTTGAACTGTGGTGTTGGAGAAGACTCTTGAGAGTCCCTTGGACTGCAAGAAGATCCAACCAGTCCATTCTGAAGGAGATCAATCCTGGAATTTCTTTGGAGGGAATGATGCTAAAGCTGAAACTCCAGTATTTTGGCCACCTCATGCGAAGAGTTGACTCATTGGAGAAGACTGTGATGCTGGGAGGGATTGAGGGCAGGAGGAGAAGGGGACGACAGAGGATGAGATGGCTGGATGGCATCACTGACTCGATGGGTTTGAGTCTGGGTGACCTCCGGGAGCTGGTGATGGACAGGGAGGCCTGGCGTGCTGCGGTTCATGGGGTCCCGAAGAGTCGGACATGACTGAGCGACTGATCTGATCTGATAACAGCTCTGCCCTTGGTCCAGTTGAAATTTTTCTATATTTACCCAGTATTTGTAAACAGAAAAATTTAGAACAATCTTATTATTAGAGTTTTACTGTGAAAATATTTCTTCATGAAAATGCTGGCCTAATGCCTAAGCATTTTAAAAGTTTTATTACCACTCAATGAATTTCTTTTCTTCTCCATTGCTAAGATGTCACTTTTCAGCATAGAGTAAAACTGGAAATTCTATTTATCTTGTATTTTATCTGGCTACTCTGCCAAATGTTCTTATTAATTCTTGAGTTTTCCCAATTACCTCCAAAGAAAATAATTCTTTTTAATATTTATACTGATTACTTCATTTTCTTATCTTGTTACATTAACTGAAACCTTTAAAACAACACTGAATGGAAGTGACAAGAGTAGATATCTCTGGCTTCTCCCTGACTCTAGTGGAAGTGACTTTAGTAATTAACTGTTTTATAATTTTCTGTTAGGTTTCAGTAAATTTTTTGAATCATGTTTAATTGACTTCCTCTTATTTCTCTTTAGCTGGAAGTTTTGTAATGCTGCAGAATTTTACCAATTGCCTTTTTGGCACATACTGCTCTAGCCATGGTATTTTCTTCTGTGTGTGTGTGCGTGCATGTGTGCACGCACACATGCACTCACTCAGTTGTGTCCAACTCTTTGCAACCCCATGGACTATATAGCCTGTCAGGCTCCTCTGTCCATAGAATTCTTCAGGCAAGAATACTGGAGTGGGTTGCCATCTCCTCTTCCGGGGAGATCTTCCCAACTCAGGGATAGAACTCACGTCTCTTGTATCTCCTGCATCGCCAGTTTAACACTTTAACACTGCGCCACCTGGGAAGCCCCATTTTCTTCTTCAGTTTGATATTGTAATAAATCATGTTGCAAATCATCCTGCTGTTCGTCCTTTGCATTCCAGAAATGATCTGCTTGTTTCTCGTGTATTATTTATTTTATACACCGATAGACTAGGTTGCTGGTACTTTTCTAGTATTATTCAGCAACACAATTAGTTTCTATAAATTCTAATATTATCTTTATCAGGTTATGGTACTACATGGTACTATATTAGAGTTATGTTAATTCTGTATAAGTTGAGTTGTGGATATTGTTTCCTGTTAACATTTACTACAGATGCCAAGGAAGTTGCTAAATATATATAGCTTAAGCCTAGAGGAGAATAATGCACTGCAGGTAGAGATTTAAGAGTATCACAATACAAGAGGAATGAAAATCATGAAGACAGATAATATCTTCTAGGAGAAAAAGTGCGCTTCAATAAGATCAGTGTTCCTAAGGTATTTTCCTTCACTCTTTTAAGTGTCTGATGGGGATGAGATACCCAGAAAAGACTCTGAATTGTGTAGGGTCATGGCATCTAAGACTGTAGAAAGCTTTTATAAAGGAGTGATCAACATTATTAAAAAAAAAGAACCTAACAGAGGATCTCTGAGAAAATGTCCATTTGTTTCAGCAATTAGATACCAAGAAAAGCAATTTCAGTAGATTATTTAGAAGTAGAAGCCAGGTCACAGGTGGATGAAATTGAAGAGAGGGAGATTCCTCTTCTAAAAATACTGAACAATAAAGGAACTGGACAACACCAACATATATCTGCGGCACCACCAGGTGGCTCAGTGGTAAAGAGTCCACCTGCCAATGCAGGAGATGTGAGTTTGGTCCCTGGGTCAGAAAGATCCCCTGGAAGAGAAAATGGCAACCCGCTCCAGTATTCTTGTCTGGAGAATCCCATGGACAGAGAAGCCTGGCAGGCTATCGTCACGAGGTTGCAAACAGTAGGACACGACAGAGCACACAGGCATGTATGAAACATATATCTGTAGGAAAAGATTTGCTCTTTCAGAACCAGAACATTTTGAGTATATTCATATGTTGAGGGTCAAAAGTTTATGAAGAAGAAGATACTAAAGATGCTAAAGAAAAAGGAGATACTACATCAAAAGAAAACCCACAGGATACTGGAGGGAATGGAGCCAAGGACAAGCAACAAGAACAGCTCATTCACAGAGACGAGATTAAAAAAAAAGTTAAAAGTAAATAGAAAAGTAGATTAAATGTAAATGGTGGTAGAGAGCTGATTTATATCAAGCCTGATGGCTTCAATTTTGAAGGCAGCAGCAAAGACATTGGACAACTCTCCAAAAACGGGCCTCAAGGGGAACTATGAGTGTTCAGTAGAGCTGTTGAAGGTCATGAGCAAGGATGGTGGCCAAGTACAAATAACTGGTTCATCCCTTGAGGCCGAGTGAGAGGAAAACCAATTATTTGTGGGAGCATCAATTTATATTTTATTTGCTTGTTTCCAGCAATGCTCAGCCACGCCATTGGAGTAGAAAAGCAGGGAGTGGAATACCAATGACAATTTGTCACACAGAAGTCTTGCTGGGCACTAGGATAAAAGGGTAGGCATGGTAGAAGATGGAAGGGGGCTTACATGACCAACAGTTCGGTTTGTGCTGGACAGAGAAGAAGTCTGATAGATTTAACCAAATTAGGGGGAAAAGACATAATGGAAGAGCTAAATGTTTGAAATCAAAGAACAGATGTATTGCAAGGGAGTCAAAATGATATTGTGAAGTTTAAGATTCTTGAGATGGGGACTTCCGTGGCAGTTCAGTGGTTGGACTCTGCACTTAAACTCTAGAGGGCACACGTTCAACCCCTGGTCAGGGAACTAAGATCCCATATGACTCAATGGTGGTAGTCACACAGTCGTGTCTGACTCTTTGTGACCCCATGGACTGAAGCCCACCAGGCTCCTCTGTCCGTGGGATTCTCCAGGCAAGATACTGGAGTGCGTTGCCATTCCCTTCTCCATGGCTCAGCAAAAAAAAAAAAAAAAAAAGATTCCTAAGATGAAATATTTATCTTTAAGGACAAGAAGCTGTGTGTGAGCCTAGGAATGGAGGGCTGATGTTTAATATTTAAGGGAGTTAAACAAGTTAGGACTGGTTTCAGATAGGTCCTCTATAAGCCTTTTCAAATCACCTACAATTACGACCATAGAGAAATGACAGGAGTGAGAAAGGGTAAAAATGAGTGTAACTGGACTGTATGAGTTTTTTTCAGAGGACGATGCATTTTTATTAGTGGGTAGAGATGGTATCCAAGAGAATACCAGCTTCTTCTTTTGGTTTCATGGATCATGGGATTTATTCTGGGATTTACAAAGTTAAGTAGTACTGTGCCCTCATGGACAGCTGAAAGGAACACCATCTCTTTGGTGTTACTTTGTTAAAGCAAAGATGAAACTCAGTTAAAAGCAATGTTTTGATGAAAAAAAGCCAAAAGATAGTAGACATAGAACGCTGACTGACAATGTCACAAGGTTTCCAGAAGACCTAGGAGAAATGTGTTGAGCTGAGGCACCAGTAGAAATAAAGCACCAGCAGAAATACAGCAAATGGGGAAAGGGATCGAAGTGAGAAAATTAGATCAAATTGATGGGCAAGGGGTGGTGGCAGTGGATTTGTCCTTCATCCAGTGATGAATAATTACAAGGCTGAAGAGCTCGTTTAGAAGTATATGCGAAGGGACTTCTCTGGTGGTCCGGTGGTTAGGACTTGACCTTCCAACGTAGGGGGTGCAGGTTCAATCCCTGGTTGGGAAGCTAAGACATCACATGTCTCACAGCCAAAAAAACCCAAAACATAAAACAGAAGCAATACTATAGAAAATCCAATTAAGACTTTAAAATGGTCCACATTTTAAAAAAGTCTTAAGTAAAAGAAGTATATGGGAAAAGAACCTTGAAAAAGAGTGGATATAGGTATATGTATAAATGAATCACTTTGTGGTACACCTGTGGAGAAGGAAATGGCAACCCACTCCAGTATTCTGGCTTGGAGAATCCCATGGACGGAGGAGCCTGGGTTGGGGGGCTACAGTCCACAGGGTCACAAGGAGTTGAACATGACTGAGCACGGCACGCCACATGGTACACCTGAAGCTAACACAACATTGTAATCAACTAAAATATAAAACAAAATTTTGAAAAAAAATTTAAAAAGGAAAAACCCTTTATTTTATAATTAAAAAAATAAGTAGATGACCTCAAATATCTTAACTTGGGCACAGTAAGGGCTCCTGAAGATATATTGCTTAATCCCAGGGAAATGGCAATCACCATGAGGTTCTAGAAAAGACAAAAGAGCTCTTTTCTTAGAAGGGACTTCCTCCCACCTCCCAGGGCAGTGAGTTCCCTCCCCATTGCAGTTCTCTCCAGTGTAGTTCACCCACTTTGATTATTTAAACAATTTCATTTCCATGATTTCGAAATCTCCCAGGAGATGTCTGAAACAGGAACACAGTGAATATACATGGGATGCAGGATGGTGATCTTGTCTTCAAGAATTCAGGATGCTAAGAAACATTTTCAAACACTTCAATCAACTGTATGGATTAAAAAGCCTGGCCAGGAACTTTTCTTATTCTAAGATGAGGGGGAAAGTTCAATAGTGAACCCATAGGACATTGTGTGATACAGCAAACAAAGCCCATAACTGCATCTCGAACACACTGAAATGTCTGTGGTTATTTATAAATATTTTCTTCAATGCCAGCTAATGGTGATTCCTCATGCACAAGACTGTGGATGGTTTTCAAGGGTCAAGGTCAAGTGTAGAGCTCTCTGAAGTGATCCAAAAAATATATTAAAGCTATCAGAAGAAATAGGTTAGTATCTAGTTTTTCAGGTAATCAATCCACCATAGATACCATTTCCTTCAGAAAACTTCCTAAAAAATAAGCACTGAGAAGCAGCATTTGAAGTTGCAATCTCTGGCAAGAATACTGACTGCAGAGGCACTATGATGCGATACAGTTCACACAGGGAGTTTCAGAAACATCACTAAAAGGTGTGTGGAAATGGAGAATTGAGGATTCCAGCCTTCTTCTGCATGAAATTCTGTGCCTGCTACAACATACAGCTAAAGCAGAGGCCCTGAACAACAGGCATTACCTTCTAGAAGAATCTGTGGTATAACATCATTGGATTGGAGCCAACTGCCTTTTGGAGGACGTCTGCAAAGACACAGCATTGCATCTTGGGACATCCTTTCATGGCACAATCAACTGCCTCCCTGGACCCATCCTGGTGGTGGCAATAAAACTACACCACCAGGGCTGCACTGATGGTGTAGTCTTATAGGGCTTCCCTGGTGGCTCAGATGGTAAAGAAACCACCTGCAATGCAGGAGACCCAGGTTCGATGCTTGGGTCAGGAAGATGCCCTAGAGAAGGGCATGGCAACCCACTCCACTATTTTGTCTGGAGAATCCCATGGGCAGAGGAGCCTGGCAGGCTAGAGTCCATTGGGTCCTAAAGAGTTGTACACGATTGAGCATCTAACACTTTCACTTTCAACAGGGTAGTGGACATAAAATATGTATTCTTTGATTCTCCATACCAGTGAATGATATATTTTCCATTTCTCTGCTATCCAAGTTAAATTTTGAAACTCACACTATATATTACATTACTTTTGTAACCTTTCTCCCAAAGGAACATGTAATCTGTACACAGTTGGCATTAAATATCACTGGATGGCAGATGAGTTTTTAAAACGGTAAAATTAGATACTACATCTGATCTAAATTCATGGAGTTTTCTTCTTTAATATGAGAGCTATGTGACAGCTTAAAAATACATGTTTTGTCATCCTTACATAGCAGTTTATTCATTAGTATATTCTGTATTCTTCTGTAATCCAATGTATCTCATCATATCTCATATTTGGTTATTTTCCTACTCAAAAGGCCCTGTTACAAATCCAATGCATTCAACTATCAAACTATGCCCATAAGGAGACTTGGACAATAGCTTACATTTTAAATTGTAGTAATTGTGGGTGCTGCTAACCTGACAATCTCAAATATATTTATAAACTACACACACAAAAATGAAATGAACAAAGTGATTTCAGACCAACCAGCTCTGACTACACATTTTAAGAAAATCATGGGGTGTGCCTAGGATCCAATGAGAACAATTTGCTACGCACTGCGGTGTTACAGCTTTCTAAATGGTAAGTAACTGTTTTAAAATTCCAAAGCCTTCTTAAAATGTTGCACTTAAACATTTCTGCAATAAAATCTTATTGAACTGTTGCTTTCATTAATTTTCTACAGACTAGAGAGCAAGGAATTCAAGTTCGATTTTTTTTTTCCCTTTTAACTTTGCCTACTACTAGCAAATAAACTGTGCCTCTTTTTTAAATAAACCCTTGGCCTTGAGTTTTGGCCCCTTAATAGTAGTCTACATGGTTGACTACCCTTGGTGTTAAATTTTCTTAAATTGTATTTCTGTCAGTGTATCATTTTTTTAAGCAATGGACCCTATAATAGCAAGCACTGGTCTGTCAGGAGTGCATTTTACCAGCACGACACAAGTATTTTTCACTACAGGAGACAAACAATGATATGTATTACATGCAGTAAACACTGCCTTTGGTACATAGGGTTCTTTTAGCATTTATCTATCCAAACTCTCACTGTGTCCAGAACTGGGGGGTGCCGGGAAGGGAGAGAAACCCTGCCTTATATTAATGTTGCCAGTGGCTATAGTACAGTTTTAGAAAGAGTCCACACACACTGGATATTTCTCATGAAAGCAAACCTTGATTTAATATTAAATGAACAGAGTCAGGCATAGCAGCCCATGCTTAGTCCCTTTCTTTCAAACAACTACTACATCTCCCTTTTACAACTCTTTTCCCAAGTACTGGTACTCCCTTCCTTTTATTCACACATATCACTACCAAACAACTTGCAATCAAGCTTAAAAAGCTATTAAAAATAAGAGTGCTCTCCAAATTGGAGGTACGTAAATCTCAGGGATCCTTAAACAAGGAATAGCTTTTCTGTTTATTTGATACCTTAGATTTTACACATGTCTTCCTAATTTTAGAAATGTACAATGGAATATTTATCAATATCTATTTAAATTGAGGGTGCCCACTTAAACTTCCTCAGGATAAAGGTATATAAACAAAATGCATATATATGGAATTTAGAAAGATGGTAACAATAACCCTGTTTACGAGACAGCAAAAGAGACACTGATGTATAGAACAGACTTTTGGACTCTGGGAAAGGGAGAGGGTGGGATGATTTGGGAGAATAGCATTGAAATATGAATAATATCATATCTGAAATGAGTCGCCAGTCTAGGTACGATGCCTGATAACGGATGCCTAGGGCTGGTGCACTGGGACGACCCAGAGGGATGGCATGGGGAGGGAGGAGGGTTCAGGATGGGGAGCACGTGTATACTTGTGGCGGATCCATCTCGATGTATGGCAAAAGCAATACAATATTGTAAAGTTAAGCAAAATAAAATTTAATTAAAAAAAAAAACCAAAATGTTTTTGAGAACACTGTGAAAATGAATACCAGTTAAAATACTGGCATTCAACTGTCCTTGCCACCTGAGGAAAAAAGATATAAAAGTCAAGACTACATATGAAACTTAAAGCAAGCTAACATTTTATATATAATTCTACCCTGTGGGATATTAAATATAATGCTTTACAAGGTCATAGAACTTTCACAAGCTTGAGTGTGGAGAGCGTGGGCATGTAAGACTTTTTAGAAAACTACCACCTCAGTTACAAAGAAAATCACATGTTCAGTAATTTCCATCAAAGATTCAAATTCATCTTACTTTATGCAAAATACACTGTAATCTTAATTTAACAACCCATTCCAGATTCCCATAATCTCCACTTTTATTTTTTTCCTATATGGCTTCAGGTGCATGTGGTATTTAAGCATTTCTTCCTCTATCTTCTTTGTAGATGAAAAGTAAAGGATCTTATTATGTTACTAGCCTTTCATATTCTTGATTATTAATAATCCTTAAATCTCATCTTAATCTGTTTCGTTAGTCTTTTTTCTTAGTCTCTTTTCTTCTTTAATTTTCTGTCTTGTGTGTTCAGTCATGTCAGACTCTCTGTGGCCGCATGGACTGTAGCCCCCCCGCTCTTCTGTCCATGGGATTCTCCAGGCAAGAATACTGGAGTAGGTTGCCATTTCCTACTCCAGGGGATCTTCCCAACCCAGGGATCAAACCTGCGTCTCTTGCGTCTCCTGAAATGGTAGGCAGGTTCTTTACCACCGGCTCTACCTGGTAACACCATAACTACCGTAACTCAGTGCAATTCTTCCTCTGTAACAACAGAAGCTTACACTAGAGTGTCCGCCTGTGTGTTGATTCTTTCCTTATGGTGTTTCATTGACACTGCCTGAATGGGTTTGCTACTCCTATTTATAGACAGGTAAGCTGAGGCTTGGAGAGGTTCAGTAACTTGCCTAGGAAGATACAACTAGGAAGTAGCAGAAAAAGGGCAGACATCACATCTGTACTCTTCACCTTGATGCCTCTGAAACCTAGGGATTAGGTCTAACTAGCATCTGGTTTGAGAGAAGCTTAGAGAATTAGTAAGAACTGATACACATATTTCTTTGTATAAAGCAATATCACAGAAGGTAAAAACAGCAAATGAATGAATACATCCTAACAGTCACACATGACTAACATGCCATTAATGATAGCTGGAGTGGGATAACACAACGTGCTAGATTAATGAGAAATACCCAGTGAAATGATTTAAAATACACTATAAGTGTTAAAATGAAAGGCAGAATGAGCTTGTTACTTTATTTTTATTTATTATTTTTTCCCCAATTTGTGACTTTAGAAGCACAGTGAAAAACAGTTTTAGTGAAAATGAAAGGCTCTGTTTACTCCTAAGTCAAAAATGTTTTTTAAAATTGTAATCTCCTCAAAATACATAACTTTTTCCCTCAGGTCACTGCAGCAATCCACAGTTAATTGAGAAGACAAAGCATTTAACACCTTTAGTGGAATAAGCATGTGATCTCTGTGATAAAGATGATAGTTAATTTAATAACTATCAGTGACGAGATTATTTCAACACTTAGCAGACTATCAGTCAAGACCAAGTGACTTTTCCTTAAAATCAAGTTCAAACTGGGGGTCTTCCCTGGTGGTCCAGTGGTTAAAACTTTGCACTTCCACTGCAGGGGACGATAATTAGAGCAAATGTGTTATTTTAAATGTTTTGTACCAGAAATTAATTTCATTAAACAAGACTTGGCTTGACTTTTAAAATAATGTAAAAAGATCACTGTCAGAGATAGAATAACTGATGTTTCTCCTTCAAGAGTAGAAATTAGCAGTCAATGAAAAATCCATTTTTTTTTACGTAAGTACTCAAAAATATCAATCCCTGGTTGGGGAACTAAGATCCTGCATGCTGCATGGCATGGCCAAAAATCTTTTTTAAAAAAATCAAGCTCAAATTGATTCATTTTGGAAGGTGAGAATCACAAAGTGATTAGGAATATAGGTCTTTGGCTTAAAGGAGGACAAGATGGCTGTTACAACACATGCCCCACCTACCAAATAAAATAGAAGGGCTACTAGAAATCGTAACAGGAGAAAAACAAAACACTTAGCATGTGCAGGGTGACAGTAGGAATTAAGGCTTGCAAAGTCACCTGGCCACCACTTCATAGCTTTCTGGAAAGTATGTTCGAGATTTCTTTGTGCGTGAAGTGTAGACAATCACCACTTTGAAAGCTCACTTGTTCAGGCTGTGACTGTAAGATCAATGGGCAGCTTCTTAGCCAACACCCATAATGCATCCTAGCCCATTTTATAAATTTAAATACAGGCTCAAGAACTTTGATTGTATTTACTGCTTTAATTTAACTTTTAATTTTAAAAGTACAGACAGCTGGCACATCCAGATCCCACTCTCACAAAAAAGAATGCATATTAATCTTTTAGTTTGGAAGATGAATGCCTGGCTGTTCTTAACGTGAAATTAAAATTAGTGAGCTAGGGTTAGGTGAGGGGCCAGAAGCATGAGTATAAACAGAACACTTCTGTAACAATTTATCTCATCTCATCAAGAAGGTGATTCAATTGTTTTAAGTAACAATACATCTTTGATGTATTTCCTCTAAATGCTGGATTTGGAAACATTGATGATAATCAGAGCAAATATGTTATTTTAAATGTTTTGTACCAGAAATTAATTTCATTAAACAAGACTCAGCTTGACTTTAAAAATAATGGAAAAAGACCACTTTTCAAAGACAGAATAACTGACATTTCCCCTTCAAGAGCAGAAACTGGCAGCCTATGAAAAATCCATAGCTTTCCAATTTTTATTACCTAAGTATTCAAAAATATCTATTATATTGTGATCATGGCAGAGTTTAACGACAACTTTGGTCAAGATGTTACCTTCACCAGTGTTGTGTTGGCAGCTTTAGCTCATCAATATGAACATTCCTATTGTATTATAAATACTCCAATAACCATATAGTAGATATGTGTAGATGTATCAGTTTCAACTCAGACATACAACTATACCATCTCCGTGAATTAGCAACAGTCAAATGACCTAATCCTGGGGTCTATTTCAAGACAAACACTTCACAACTATTACATAATCACACAGGGTCATCACTGAAGGCAAATAAAGACATAAAAAAGATACTAGTAAATTATACATTAAAATAATCCCATTCAATTTAATAGATGAGTTCTGTAATCCCAAACGGGAATTCAGTCTATAACAGCCTGAGTTAGCATCACAGTGGTTCTCAGATGGTACCACTTTCTCACCTGACATTTAAAAAAGTGTAGGGGGGTATTCATGGTTGGAACAGTGATACCAGGGTACCACAAAATCATATACTGGCTGCCTCTAATCTTTGCTTCTTCCTCTCTCACTCACTCCAACCACACGAGCATCCTTGATTTTCTTCAAACACATTAGAAAATCTTCCACTGCAAGTTCTTCATACTGACTGGTCCCTATGCCCAGAATGTCCTACCTATATATACGCATGGCTAGCTTCTTCACATTCTTTAGGTTTTTATTCAAGTCATCCTCTCAACAAACTGTGCCTGTCTATCCTGTTTAATTTTTCAAATCCTTATCTCCTCCCCACCACATTCACACAGGCATCATCACTCATAAATACAAATTCTGCAGACCTCTTCAGTTCAGTTCAGTCTCTCAGTCGCGTCTGACTCTTTGTGACCCCATGGACTGCAGCACGCCAGGCTTCCCTGTCCATCACCAACTCCTGCAGCTTGTTCAAACTCTTACACTACTCGATTTTCCCTGTGCATTTATTATCTTCCTAATGTACTCAATACTTATTTTGTTGATTATCTGCTTTCCCAACTAGAATGTAATCTCTACACAAGAAGGAGTTATTTCTGTGTTTTACTCCACCTTGTGTCTGACAGCTTTGTACAGTACCTAGAGTATGTGATCAGTCGCGTCTGACTCTATGTGACCCCATGGACTGTAGCCTGCCAGGCTCCCCGGTCCACGGAATTTTCTCAGCAAGAATACTGGAATGGGTTGCTATTTCTTCCTCCAGGGGATCTTCCTGACCCAGGACTGAACCTTCATCTCCTGCACTGGCAGGCAGATTCTTTACTACTAGTGCCACCTGGGAAGCCCCACCTAGAGTGTATAGGATAGCAGTTATTCAGTGGGAAAATGGGGAACTATGATGCCAAGTGTTTTGCATCTGTTGATAACTTAACCAGTATCTGCAGTGAGAGCGAAATGATACAAACAGCATGAAAGTTACAAGGCTAACTCTATCTTTCTCTGCATCTAAAACTTAACTATGAAGCTTGAATCTCAGTTTTTATAAAAGGACTACTGGCTTACCAAAGGATTTTCACAGAGCACAATTTTTACTTATTATTTATAATGTCCCTCCTGAAATTTTTTTTCTACTCATTCCTAATTATACCTCTTCTCATTCTCTGTACTGGTTCCATGTGATAGAACCACACTAAAACTCCTTCTATTTTTTCCTTAGTTATTTAACAATGGTGAGTACATCAGCTATTTTAAAAAAAGAAAAAAAAAACTAAAAAATAATTTGCCATTGTTTCCCAAATTTCTCAGACTTATTCTTTACATAGTAAAATATTAATAGTTTTGTATTTATGTATTATACAAAGTCTATTAGAAATATAAAGTTATATATTCATTATTTATAGAAATGAAATATTGGCACTCAAATATTTGTTAAGTAACTAAATGGCTTAATTTTCAAACTGTTACATACAGCAAAACATGTAATCATAAATACAAACATGTAATCATAAATACGAACCCCAATCCTATTCACTCAGCAAGGACATGTCAAAAGAAGGGGTTCTTGTGCTTAGAACCTTTTTCATTTTTTTCCCCCTAATAAATGGTCACAGAAAATACTAGTTGCTAAAGTTTTAGGCAATTTAGTAACATTATTTCTTTTTATCTCCAAAAACACAGACATCCCTCAATGGATAGTCACATGTAATACTTATAGGCTTTAAAATTATGTTCATAGTAAAGTACAGTTGAACTTCTCACCCGTAAAACTAAATAAACCTGCCAATTGAAACTACTACTCATTTTTAGTGTTAGAAGTTATGATCAGTTTTTCATTCATCTCTCTACTCCCATCCCTTCCAAAGGCCCACTCATCTTCGAAAATGAAATGAAAGTGTTAATTGCTCAGTCATGTCCAACTCTTTGTGCCCCCGTGGACTATAGCCTGCCACGCTCCTCTGTCCATGGAATTCTCCAGGTAGGAATACTGGAGTGGGTTGCCATTCCTTTCTCCAGGGGATCTTCCCGACCCAGAGATTGAACCTGGGTCTGCTGCACTGCAGGCAGTCTATTTACAGTCTAAGTCACCTCAGTCTAATATCCAGCTGTTGGTCAGAATGTATTTTTATGGGATGGTTGATAAAAACAAAGTAAGCATCATGCTCAGTGCCATAAGGTATTTTGTGAACAGTCTTGACTCTTAACTTTTTTGGTGAAATGTGAGCAATCTATCAAAGGGTACTACTTAAGAGATTTCAACATCTTTTAAAACAAAAAAGAGAATAATGATCTGTACCTCTCTTCTTATTAATAAAATTGCTAGAATAAAAACAAGGCATTGTTTTAAAAGTTTTCTGAAATCAGAATAAACTAGTGATGTCTAAAACTTCTTTTTGCTCTTAAAGTTGCCTGTTGGGATCCCACAGCATGAGATGGGAATTTATTTTTTCTTGGTGGTATTTAGATCACTATTACATGTTATCATTAGCACATTTTATGATGTTCCGTACCCCATTACTAATCCATGTTATATTGGATATTTATGTTTACTAAAACTGATTTTGTTTTTATTAATAGGATGGGTTTATTTTAGGCGATGCTTTACTGCATTAGTAATAACAATTTTACTTAAATATGGCTTTGGTGTACTCCTATGCAAATAATCTTTGAAATCCTAAGAGTCTTTTATTTTCCCAGTAGCCCAGTTGAAGAGTTTTTAATATTACATTGAATCATAACAAAACATGCTGGTTAGAGTCTAACTTAATACATGCAGCTTAATGTTAATTTTCCAACTTCAAATCAGAGATCTAACTATTCCGACATGACTATTTATCTCAAGTGTGATTTTTGTTTTCAACTAATAAAGTCCACAGCTAGAGATTTTTGCATCATAAAAAAACAAAACTATGGAGTAAAAGCATTCAGCAAAAGAAATGGGATCTTTATATAACTAAAAAAATTCATTGAGAAGAAAAATATCTATCAAGAAGTTTTGATAGTATAGAGCAGAAAGCAAAAATGGTCCAGGTGAATGCCCAAGTGACTGATGTGGGATTCATCATAACTATGTTTGTAATAGAGCAAATATGCTTGATGAATATAATAAAAGGGTATGCTTAGGTCCTAAGTTCTTGAGGGAAAAGTTATCCATTTATATGGATAATAAGGGGGGAAAACTCCTCAATAAGCAAAAGAAATTGCTTTAAAGTAAGAAACAAAACTAAATGTCACATTTCTTGCTTCACAATGGAACTTCTACTTCAAAATAAATTTCTTATAAATACCCTCGAGAAGGGGAACGTACGGTTAATCATCAAAACAAGTACGTTACGATGGTAGAAACAGAAATGAAGCAGACAGTATCGAACTCCACCGGAGCTGAGAAAAACAGAACTGGGTGATAAAAATCACAAGGGAATAAAGTTAGGCCTTCTGCAGTATTATAAACCTTGTCTTTCCTCTTAGAATGGTGAACACCCTGTAGGAATAAGTCAGTGCTATGGTTTACAATACTAAGGAATTAGCTGGCATCAAGTATCTGAATTTTACAAGTTTCAAGGCCTGCCCAAGTATGGGGATCTGGTAAAAGTCAATTATGACCAAAGTCAATGCACATTCTAAGGCTGTATAGATTCTAATATCTGTATGTGCAGTATGCATACACACCTACATCTCTTTAGGTGCTTACAAAGGGAAATGCAGTGAATCAGTAGGAATAATTGCTTATATAAGCAGATTAAAAAATTAAAAAAAGAGGAAAATGCCTTTTTAAAGAAATGTGGCTAATGTAAATCCTGTTTTAAAAGCTATCTGGTTGATTGAGAGAGTATTGCTATTTTTACTTTTACTTTCCTTGTTTTCAAGATCTTGTTCTACATTTACAATCACGTATTTTAACATTTATTGATAAAAGTGAGAAACCTTAATTTCTTTTTGGAAGATAGGATGAGGTTACAACGTATAATTTTGAATGATAAAAGACATTCTCGTAGGAACTGGTAAATGTTTTCAAACCAAATAGTAAAATGAGATTTCAATGACTCATAATATAAAGAGAAAAAAAATATAATGGTCGTATAGGTTGGTGCAATTCTTCTTTAAGTCTACATAATTTTTATGTGAGGCAGAAAACTGAACTACATAATGCATTTCTACAATGCATATATTCATCAAAACCATTTACAAAATTATTACTTTCAGCATATTTTTAAACTGATTCCTTAATAAATTATGTTTATGCAGTCAAAACAGCATTAACATTTACTATTAGTCACTTAATGGAAGTTAATGGTGAGCTTATAAATGAAGTGCTGGCTTACTTTGATACACTTTAAGAGCAACCAAAAATAACAGATTCTTTCCCAGAGTTCTATGTATTTGTAAAGTGCAAAATAAGCAATTTTAGCAATTCTACATTTGTATTAATCCATATGTATTTAATCCTAAATATACTTGTAGAAACAGAATATTTTTCTGCTAAGTCAGGTATGTCTAACTTATCCATTTTATGTGTAAAAACTATCATGATTGAAGTATTCCATGCTTTATGAAAAGATAAAAAGCAGTAAAGACATAGAAACAGTGTGAAGTATTTTATTTTTAATATTTTTAGTGGGAGTTATTTTCAGTGGCAATATCTCAAGTCTATAAAACAAACCAAAAGGCACAAAACTAGAATAATTAAGTAAGTACTCCTTCCCTGAAAATGAGTGTATTACAGAGTTAAGGACAGATAAATTTATAAATAAGAAATTCTCTATGTAGATGGGATATTTTTAACAGAGATTGTTGCTCAGGAATTCTAGTGTGGGTCTACCAATTTTTCTCTAAAGCAAAGGGTGTTCTACCAAAGTATTGCACAAAATTATTCCTCTTGATTTGTGCTGGTCCGTAAATGATAGATATATACTATAAAATGTTTGAAATAGAATGCAATAATGCTTTTCTATAATAAACAGAAAAGTAAACTTAAAATTATAATATTTTATAAAGCTGTAAATAAAGCAAGATAATTTGCAGGAAATATAGCAGTATTTTTTAAAGACCCTAGAGTCTAAGTTATTAACACTTAGATAGCAAAATATCTCAAAATACAAAGATTAGCTTAGACATTTAAATATGATAAAGTTATGACTATAATAAAATGTTAAGAAAGCTCAAATTAAAAAAAATATTTGGGAGGAGCGTCATTCCATATAGAAGATTAGTTTTTTTTGGAATTTAAAACAATAAAAAGTTATATTTCAAATAATAATAATGTACTGCTCTCCAGGGAAGATCTTTTCAACTGCCTAATATCTAAAAGAGGACAAAGCAGGAAAAACAGAATGAATATGTCAGTTAGCATTAAAAAAGAATCTGTGCAGTGAACTGTCAGATAAAATAATATTAATAACATATTCATATTTACTTTTAAGGCCATAATTATCTATTAATATAAATTTAATCTCATAAAAATTTATTTAGAAGCTCCAGTTTTGATCAGTGTGAAATAAAGTTAGAGCTAGGCTAATGCTCTGTGTAGCATTTAATTTTAATTTTCTATTGTAAAAATCATACTATTACGTGGAAGCACATAAAATTTGCAATCAGCATCACAGTTTCAAATCCTTTTTGTTAATTGGTAGCTGTGGTGGAACATGAAGCATCACTTTCTCCCAGTACTTTCATTTTAAGCAAATCATCCTCATGTATAAAAACAGCAAATTGCATTGTCTTTTATACAAGATGTTTTCTGTTTCTTGTGTAGAAAAAGCTATATGTAGCTTTCCCTATAAGCTTTGAGTATGTTCTCTGGTAAACATCATTCACAGCGACGCAAGACACAGTCTTCATCACTCTGATGCTTAAAATACACCACAAGTAAGAAAATGCAGGCTTAAATTTAAAAACTGGCAAAAATGGCCCAAAAGCTTAAGTGTAAGTGCTGATATTCTACACTGCCTCCAAGTTGAGAAGTAAAGTACTATGGTTTACCTCATGGTTCTGACTTCATGAAATTTGACATAAAATCTTAATTCTAAAACCCATGATATATTAACTATTTTATTCATACTTACCAAACAAATCAGAATGAAAGATAGTTTAGTAGTAACGATAGTCCTATAAACATCATTACTAAACCTTGGCTAGTTTTACATAGTAATTGCTAATTTACTTTATGCATTCTTTAGTTCAAGGCACAAAAATGCTTCCACGTCTACTTTGTCATAAACAACTTTAAAAAAAAAAACTGTAACTGTATTGGATATATTTTTAACAGATACATTGTTAGGTCTTGGCATATAAATATCAGTGGGCAGATTGACTTCATAGTTTAAGTCAGAAAGCGTTAATAGAGGAATTTTTAAACGTCAATGTTTCTGTTCCTATTTCTAGTGAGTTTCTGAGGATGGCGAGCAATCCTACAAACCGACAAATTCCCTCTCATCAGACACGTTTATCTTATATTCTCCAAAAAAATAAAAAATACTGTATCAGCCCTGTTATGGAAAGGGAACTGTCAAGATTTGAAACTCAGTAATAAACTGTAAAAATGTTTTCTTTTTCTTAAATACAGCTAAATGTGCCTCAAAGAAGAAAAAAATTACTGCAGTAACAGTTTCCAATACCCTAAAGAAAATATCTTATGATTTAAAAATTCTTATAGTATCATTTAAAGAACTTGTAAAAACCTGTCATCACCACCATTACTCAGAATAAGGCAAAATATTAATAAAACGCAAGAACTTCAAGATTCACTGTTCAGCAATAAAAGTGCTTTTTGTGTTCTCTTTCGGAAGGAGACGTTAACTAGGAAGTTAAATAAACTTGGCAAAAAGTATTTCACTCTTCTCTAGATGTGAAAAATTATCTGGCCCAAGATAATATCTATAACCTATAATTTACTGGTGCAGATAAGCTACTTTTTCTTTATCATTTCTCACATTCTTACTTAGATGCCTGGAAAGTTAGACCAAGAAGTACAAATCTGTAAAGTACGTATGGCTTGTTTGTGCCTCAAAGATATCACATAATATCCAAAAATCAATCTAAACTACTTTTTAATAGGATTTAAATGGTTAAGCAGTGGCTGTGCAAAATACAAGAAAGCAATGTGCTGAATACAGAAGGAAATGAGAAAAGTTATTGTCAAAGCTCGGGAAAACAGCCATAGAATATTACTTGTTCACTGATCATATTGCAGATTTTATGTAATTAATAAATACTAACAATTTGAGATACACCTCCCTTTTTCCCTTAGTTAATTTTTGTCTAACTTAAAATCACGTCTCTCACAGAGCAGGCATAAGCATTTTGAATGCCTGTTTATACACATTTGAAGAAATTAATGTGTACATAAAATCTGCTTGAACGTATTAGACATACAGAATCAGATTATTTTAACTTGCCAATCAGAGACATATGCTTTTAAACATAGAATTTCATTGTGCTACGCACTTTCCACATAAAACTAATACCACATCTGCAGCATAATCTCTAACACATAACACGGTGTTTTACACCCACACCATTTACCCATTTCACTTCTGCAGTTTTTAAGCGTTGATGAACTACTTCTTGCCAAAGAAGCCATGTTATATACAACAAAACCTTCAGTTTAAATAAGGGATAAGCTTGCTGTTAACAACTTAGTTTGAAATGTTAACAACCCTTAGGCTGTTAACATAACAACTGGCCATTAATGTGGTAATGACCAATTTGAGAGGAAATTGCACTCTGAGAAATGAATATATTGGCAATCTGGACCAGGGTTTAAATTTGAAAGAGTTAAGATAAAAAAAAAAAAAAAAGTAACAAGATTAAAAGTTTGAGTTTATCAGAAATCAACTAAAAGTTGTATCACACGAAGCAGCAAATAGACTCTTTTAGACATAAAGATTTCTGAGATGAAAACTATTTTGATAAATTCCCTTCAACAACACACTTAACTTGAGACTATCAAATACCAGTTGAACAACTTATTTTTACTACCATAAGGAAGACGAAAGCAATACAAGGTTACTTTCTCTGCTCTCCACTTTGTTGACAACCGCAAAAGAGTTTCACTCAGGACACAGGTATTTCATTGGCAAATTTGTATTTTTGAGTTAAATAGCCAGAGATTTCAAAAGACTGTAAATTTGACTCAATTTTTGTCTTTATTCCATATTAGAACACTTTAATCTTGCCTAGACTATATAAACTCCTTGTTTTCGAAAGTGCTGTTCGATGAATCCACTGGAGATTCTCCAGTGGTAAACAAAAGTCAAAGACAGAGTCCAAAAGCCTGTGGCTATTGGTTAGGAAGATAAAGCAAAACTAGGAAGCAATGTCAAGTCGCTAAAAGCAAATACACTCTGCAGAAATCAGGCTCTAATTCACAAAGAGCAGAAGAGAACTTTTTATTTGCAAGAGGAAAGTTCCACAACTGCAGAGTCTACAAGAATTCATGGAATAGCTTAATTCTAAGGATTAGTTGCAGTAGTTAGAGAACTCCTTCCCCAAAGCCACTTCCTATTTCCATGGCTGGGACCTTACATGTATTTTGTGCCCTTGGAACACAGAGAAGTGGCAGCAAGTGGTCATAATTAGTCAGGGGGCTGTCAGATGAAGCAGCCCTAAGAGGGTAGAGAGTACAATCTGATAAACAGTACCAGGCTCACCCTCTTGTAACAACCATTCATCAAATGATATGTTCTTCTATATAGAAACTGAATTGGACTGAAAATAACTGAATTATATATGAAGCAGCACCAAATTCCCTGGAAAACACCTCCCGAAATGACCAAGGAGTTACTGCTGATTGATAAATTTTGTGTCATAAGAGAAAAAAATTCAAAATAAATTACTTAATGTCAGACTAGAAAAAGTGATTAATTGTATCAAATATGAAAACCCAAATGATGCCATATATCATTTCTCTAATTTGATAGATCCTACTTTATTAATATAAGTAATGTGCAGCTGAATGAAGTCACAAAGTCCCCTGAAAAGCAAAATAATTTTTCTTAAACATAAGTCCATGTGTAGAGTACTAAACGCTAGAAGATTAACCTGTTTCATGGCTTCAGAAACAAGAACATCTGCGTTGTCCTGAAACTGTTCAGATGTTTATAGGTTGGAGAGTGGCTATCATTTCCCTATAATGATGGAGGTCTTTGTTATTTTCCACAAAGCTACTGGCAAGTCTGAGGCAGATGAACATTCAAAGGCTATCTTTGCGAAGATCACTTGGAATGCCCTGGGGTTTTGGGCAGGGGGATATGTATTCACACTTGGAGGAAGTTTTCAACATTCTACTAGAGATCCTTCTAATACCAGATAAGAGTTTCAAACCGACTTTCTCTGACAAATCTGAAACAGAAAGATCACGGAATCACTTTGTGCTATACTCAGCCCGACCCTGCCCCTTTCCTGCTAAGAAAACTTGCATGCTGATTCATACCGAACACCTTGACGTGAACTGGAAGTTCACTTATCCCCAGGTAGGAGCATCAGGCAAGGCAAACAGAAAGACTTTGAGATACTGTGTTTTCCTGACCATGACTCAAGCCCTCGTTTGTACCACAGACATAGTGCGCTGAAGGCTGCCAGGTGGACATCTTTCAGGAATAGAAGCTGGCAGGAAAGACACAAAACATACAAGTACACTTACAGAAGTATTTTAAAAGGAATCCAGTGATCACTGGTGTGCAAGGCGAATTCCTACCTCAGATAGTCTCTGCGACAAAGGATAAGGTTAGCTTTTGTGTACAGGGTAGAACCCACTTCTCCCAAGCGGCAGTCACAGCAGGCACACTTCAGGCAGTCCTCATGCCAGTATTTGTCCAATGCCTTTAGCAGATACCGGTCCTTGATCTTTCGGTTGCAGCCAGCACAACCTTTCGGCTTGGTGTCTGGCTGAACTGAGAGCATTTGTATACCTGAAGGAAGACAAGAACAAAAAAGAGAGCTGAGACTCCAAAAATCAAGAGATGTCCGAAGACCTCCATTAAGTTAAACATCTCTGATTGCCGTTTTCAAGGAGTGTTAGACTTTCCACTTAAAGGCTAGGCAGAAATTGCGCTTCCCTGGTGGCTCAGATGGCAAAATACCTGCCTATAATGTAGGAGACCTGGGTTCTATCCCTGGGTTGGGAAGATCCAGTGGAGAACAGAATGGCTACCCATTTCAGTATTCTTGCCTGGAGAATCCCATGGTCAGAGGAGCCTGGCTGGCTATAGTCCATGGGATAGCAAAGAGTTAGACATGACCGAGTGGCTAACATATGAACATACAGAAATTGAAATAAATTTTGAAAACAAAGAGGTTCAAACTTTAAGTGTCTTTGTTAAATCATTCATGAAGTTACACCTATAAAGTAGCAAAAATAATCAATTCATCTTGTACCTGGTAAGATGATATCATCTACATGAAGTTAAGTAATAGTAAATAATTTTATATTGGTACAGTTTTCTACATAGAGAAGTTCCTTTCTGGAGAAAATAGGAGTCAATGGTTAACAATCTAGAAAAAAGCTATTTAACAGACTAAGCTGTGTACACACTGTAGGAGTCAAGAATGAGTTGGTGGAAGGAAAGTTCACTTTTATGGGATACACGAACCTCACTTAGCAGTAGAGATGTTTATACTTAACCATAAGTACAGTCACCCCAAAAGTTCACCAATCCTATAATACTTATTTACATCCAAATACTTCCCTCTATGTCCTTGATATTTCAAAGCATTCATTGTGTTAAAAATTTTCAAAATGCACTGCCACTCACAAGCATTGGTCCATGCATCTATTAGTGGCAGATCATCTAACTATAGGCTATATACTTTTATATAAAATTAAACTATAGGATTAAGTAATTTATTATCATAAACATGTGCTTATTTTATAAAGGAAAGAAAAAACAACAGAAGACAAAGTTTCAATATATATAAAGTTACATAAACATCCACGGGCAAATATATATTATATACATATATTACACACTACACACATTCTAGACTAGACACAGGGACATTTATACATTTTAGAGACATATTTCCATATCACAAATAAGGAGATGAATTGAATTCTCTGGTTAACACAACTTGATTGAATTTTTTTTCCCAGTGAAAGGATATTTGCCTTCAAGTTTCTTCTTTCCTAAATGTCAAACACTCAGTTTTTCAAAAAGCTGAACGAAGTATTCACAGCTGCATATGTATCAACTAACACATTTCAAGCACTCTAAACTACTGTAGACATTGATTTCAATTTCTTTTATTTTACAAATTATGATAGTGTGAGAGGTTCAGGGACTGGCTCAAAGCTGAATGACAGTTTCGCCCAAACTTGATGGGCCTTCTTACAATCCAGAGATACCACTGCTGTATTATGCCTCCTCTCTTAGGCAGAAAGTTTTAAACTTGGACACAGAAGGACACAAAACACCAAATGTGTCTGCAATTCAAACAGTATCAAGAAAGAAATGCCAAGCCTTAATCTAGAGCATTTTCGGTGTGTTCACTGCTTCTAAACAGCTAAACCTTTTTTGGTTTCCTCTGATACCTGATGATAAAGGCTTTACCTTTATTATTTTCACTATCTTTTTCTTTTTTAATCACACTAAGAGATAACAAGACACAATACCCTCACAGCAGAATAACTTTTCTAACTATAAATGATACATGCATTTCACATAAAAGTGTTATGATGTTGAATTTCCATTAGAAACTAGCTTCTCTGGTTGAGTGATGGAGCAGGGACCAGCAGCTAGGCATCAGAGTAGCTGCTTTTTCTGCATGGGATGCACAGCCGTGGTCCTCGGATCTGCAGATTGGTAGCTGGATTTGTACAGAGGAGCAGGTGGTATTCCTATAGCCAGCTTTCTATCCCTTTCTTTGAAGGAGCTCGGGTCTAGTGTAGATTAATTATAACCCTTGATAGTGCTGCTAAATCTCACTCTCTAGAACTTCTAACAAATGAAGTTTCTTTGATCAGAACTAGTTAACTGTCTTCTCACAAGGTTCCACAAGGAATGAATCCCATTAATTACAGTACAGAACATACCCAAGTGCCTCTTAACCGTCTTCCTGGGGGAAGGAAAAACTGTGATATACTAAATGACAGCCTGGATTTCATGATTGAGAACACCGAGAGGTATGTTTAGAGCAGCTAGTCTAATTACCCAATTTATAAGGCTATTGTTTTTTTCATATCATCAAGCTGAAAATGTTTTGATCCAAATCCTTCTTAGTTGTAGCTAAGCTCTGTTTCTCTGAGCTGTGTTCTCATCACCAAGCGTGGAAGGTCAACTATCTTTATTCACGATGCTTTGCGAACAAGACAGGAGATACCAACATTTGGCACAAGCAACACCACCCTGCTTGTCTTCACAAAATGTTTTTGTTGGGCTGACATTTTAATTTAGCACTCAGAGGCCAATTAATATTTGAAACTCTTACAGAATTCTGTTTGGCCTTGGGCGTAGAAGGAGTTTGAGACTTTTACACTCCATCCTGGTACCTTCGTGTCAAAAACACCATCACGTTACTCTTGAAAAGGAAATCTTTTTCGATACTCTGCAAGTTAACAGTTGTGGAAAAAAAGGACTATTTTGCAGTCACCACGTTACCCTGTACCAAACAGGCATAAACCAGCCGGCAGCCTCCCTTCAGCATCCGGTAGAACGCGTCTGGGTAAGAGTTATGTGTTCAGAGCTGAGAAACATTTTGCAAGTTGCTTATAGCACATCAGGACCCATAACTAGTTTGAGATTGGCATGTAAATTGTTCTGAGGGAAATTCTTATTGCCTCTGAGACCTTGCCATTCTGAGTTATTTGACAGTTTAAGGGAAATCATAATTTTTAAAAAAGACATAAATAATAGCCTGTGCAGTGTGGTGTGCAGAAATAAGTAGAACCATTTCATTTAAACTCTGGTGAGCTTTTAATTGCCTGGATTGCATTGTGAGGCAGCCTAACGCTTGATTAACTCCATTATGCCCCCTTGTTCAGTGCCATTCATCCGCGCAGTCTCAGCTTCAGTAGTTAACACAACAAAGTAACCACAACTCCACAACACGCTGGGGTTAAAAAAAAAAAATCATAATAAAAGATCTGCAGCACTTAGACCCAGTCTTCTATATTTTTGGACTGACTACATTGCAGTGAGTGGAAAACATTTTGTCCCCATCGGAAGATGTACAGAGAACAATTTGGGAGAAGGAGCGGGAAGAGGGAATCCATTAAAGGGGGTTGGCAGCAATGAGGTGCCTCAGGAAGATTCGAAAATGGGAATGCAGGTTCTGCAGCTGGGAGCAGTGACACAGATTAAAAGAATTTGGCCAACACCGGCCATTCGATTGCCAAGAGGTACCAAACAAAAGATTTTCTCTCCTCCTGCCCATCTTCATCCTCTCCCCAGCCCCTGGCCCCCGATTGGAGAACTGGATTGGGCCTAAAAGCTTGTTTCTCTCTGTTCACTGGCCCAGAGCGTCCCTACCGGCTGTAACCCCCTAAAGGACAACAATGCAAATAGATGTCCCCAGATCTCAGGAGCTGGAGCTGCTTAACTCTGTTCTGCCCCTTCAACTCCCAACCCTCCCCTCCCCATCCTTCCACCACCACCTCCCTCCCCTTTTTGAGCAATGGAGCTGGGAACCAATTTGATTCCCTTTTTCTCCAATGCAGCTGCAAGGCTCAGAGATACTGACATTTTTCCACTCTTATCAGTTTAATTACAGTTACCATGGCAGCAAAGTGCTAGTGCTTGGCAAAGGCCAACAAGAGATTTGCAAGACTGGGTTCAATTTTGATGCAGCTCACATGCAAAATAAAAAAAAAAAAAAATAAGAAACATACATACACTCTAACAAAGAATCCCTTGAGGAGTTTATGTTCCAGCCTTTTGTGGTAGTGTCTCTGCCGCCACACAAGGATGCTTTGCAAAGAATGTAGCAGTTATTTGTTGCACCTAGCAAGATTAATTGGTTTAAGCAGCCGTCTTTCAAAGCAGTTACAAACAATAATATTTCAGATCTTTTCCGAGAGACACAAAAGCCGCGGAAGAGCAAGAAGGCTTTGGAGCAGCAGAGTGCCGAGCGCCGGCAAAGTGCATCTATGATAGATTGTAACCTTACCAAAACTTTTCTCCTTTTTCTGCATGAGTTGACTGAGGCGTGCCTGAGTTGCCGCAGCTTCGCATGGAGCACCCAGCCCAGAGGTAGAAGTGGAAGGGGGTTTCCCTCGGATTTAGCTCAAGTGCGGACCCGGTGCGCAGCCTACACCCGCCGACGACCGACTATTGTGAAGCCCACTTTGGGAGCCGGTCGGAGCGGGCGGCGGGCGTGTTGGGGTGGGGGAAGGGATGAGGGCGGCCAGACGAGATGCGGTGCACACCCGGAGCCCCTCGCCGGGTGGCGGCGTACAAAATGATGGCGAATGACAAAGCCACAAGCTTCCCTAACTCTGCCCGTAATCCCCAAATCCCAGCGGCCCCTTTTAGCTTCGTGGTAACAAATGGATTTGATTAAACTGTCACATGCAGCGTTAGCATAGCATATCATGTTCAATATGAAAAAGATCATAAATCTGACTAGTATTTCATAACAGCAATCTGGGTAGCCCCCGTAAAATAAAATGCGCCGCTGCAGTTTGACTCTCCATCGATTAGGACAGGGGCACCTTGCTCCAAGGATCCCCTTTTCTCGACACTTCTTCCCAACCTCCCCTTACACCACTCCCCCCTCCCCCCAGACATTCACTTTTCCATCTGGTAGGAACAGTATTTTTGTTACAATGGTACAGTGGACCGGAGGCAGAACTGGCCTCAGGAACCCAAAGATGGTCATTTCAATTCTTAGGGGAGGTGGGTGATGAATTTCAGAAACTAAGGTCAACGGGCGGGCGGTATCCGGAACCCACCTAAGACTGAATTCCCTTCCTACGGGCCGGGCCAGGGCGAGCATCTCCTCTCAAACTCTCCCAGCCTCTGTCTCCCCCGGTGTTGAGGGGCTGGGGTTGGGGGTGTAAATGCCGCAGTTGCTCGGGAACTTTGACTATTATCCACTTGAGTCGTAGTTGAGACGTTCCGCGCCGCAGCCGCTCGGCTCTCCCCGCCTTCCAGCCCCATCTTCCGCCCGCATCTATTTCATGTCTCATCATAAAAATAATGAAGCCTCACATGATTTAAACAAAACCGTCTCAGCAGAGCTGCAGCCCGAGTGAAAGTTGCAGTGCGGAGCCGGGCTGCAGCTCCAGTTTATGCCTCATTAGGAGAGGCTGGGGAAAAAAAAAAAAACAACCCACATCCGCACACGCACGCGCGCACCCGCAGACACACACACACACAACCACAAATAAGCCGCCGCGTGTGCACACAGTTGCTGCACTTACCTTCTCAATTAAGCGATACAGGGGAGGCCGTTCAGAAAGCACAGTGGCTGCTTTGTAGCTCTTCTCCTTGGGAAAGGTCAAAAAGAAGCATTGTTTGGAAAAAAAAAAAAAAAAGGAGGGGGAGGGAGGAATCTATTTTTTTTTTTTTTAAGTTTAAAATAATGAGGTCCTCCAGGATCCGCCGAGCAATGGTGTTGACCGCATCTGAGCCACAGGTGTCCTCCTTTTAGGCAACTGCAGTCCGAGGCTGTCTCTCTCTTTGCGTCCTGGCTCAACACAACTTACCCCGGCAGCACGCGAGGAGCCGAGCTGAAGCAGCCCCGGCTCTAAGCTGCAAAATGCAATCCCTTCCCAGTCAGACCTAATACAGCCCAAGAAAAGGTCACTCAGTTATTACTGAGCCGGCGGAGCCCAGGCAGCGCTTGTCAAGACCACAGAGAAGCAGCTCCCTTCCGATTTAAGACTATTTACCTCTCGCCCCCACCCCCTCCCCTCTCCTCTCCCTTTCCTTCTCTCCCTCCCTCTCTCTCTGGCTCCCTCGCTCGCTCTCGGGTGCCTGTTCTGCAGCTCAGTCAAGTAACAGCCGCCCTCGGAAAGTGCAAAGCAGCCACAAGACAGATCGGGCTTTGTTGCTAATTTCCCAGGGTGAAAATTTACAAGCCTGCGAGTTGCAGTCAGCATCACCCCACGCATATGCTGCTCGCCAACGCTGAGGACGACCCACCCTCCCCAACACCCCCTCCCGGGGCGCACAGAATGTGACCTCGGCTGGAGTCGACTTGGAGGGGTTGTGGGGAGGAGGACAGACCCTACCTCCTGGTCCCGTCCAAAAGAAGTCCTGCGAAAGAGCTCCGGAGGCAAAGGGTAGGGATCCTAAAATAACCGGGGCATTTTTGGAATAGGTGGCCACGTTGAAAGCAAACTGTCTTCCAAAGCCAGTTCTGAAGCTGCCAATTATGGAAATTAAAATAAAAGCCAGGGAATCAAACTGCTAGCAGAATGCACTGGGAGAGCCCGCAACCCTCCCCTTGGAGAAACGTCTGGGGGTGGCTGCAGTCGCCCGGTTCTCTGACTTCTCTTCATGAAAGTCGCTTCAAAGTCGCTGCTCCGCCGGGCAGGTCTGCCACACAAGCCGGGGCCAGAGATGCCACGCTCCCCTCTCCTCCTGTGGCCCAAGAACCGAACTGTGAACTTGTTCCGCCTTAACTGATACTGAAGCCCTTTCCACCCTCACGGAACACTTCCTGCAATTGCTTGGATTCCTCACAATTTAAAACTCACACGGTAGAATGAAAAACCCCCAAGAGCACCTAGAAACTTGATTTTAGACTAACTTGGTCAAAAGAGTGTCTTCACCATCACTGCCTGGTCTTCA
>CAKXYN010000036.1:11497500-11642500 GCA_935064755.1 Tragelaphus eurycerus | reverse complement strand
TTTTTATAATTTTTCAGAGTTTATTTTCAGTAGAATCTAAAACAAAATGAGTATCATGTTGTTAGTATTCATGTGAAAGAAAATTTTCATCACTTTAAAACAAAATCACTTCCCGAACAAAGTAGTACGCTCCACTTTCAAGTTCCTCCAAGCAGCTGGGGGGAAATGCAGTATTTTAAATGTCCTTTCCTAATTTATTTAACTGTTAAACAACCACACCAAGGTATAATCCGCTGATGATTTTTTTCATGAAAAAATGTTTTTTAAGAGGACAAATGATACCTCTAGAAAGAAATGGATATGAATTTTCATTTAGAGTGACCTAGGGTGGGTAATAAACTTGAGAAGTAGTATTGTAATAGGAGACACTTTAGTTTATATGACAGAAATCATCCCACCCCTTCCCACCCCACCTTTCCCCCAAAATCAACACGGGCTTGACACATTTCTTCTGAATCAATCCATAGCATCAGTGTGTCCTCAGCTTAAGTTGGGTGATAAAATTAAACTTTAAATGTTGCCAATATTCTAAATGATTTTCCAAAATACTTGCTAAGTTTTTACCTATATAAACATCACAACAAACTTGTTCAGTTCTTATGGATTACAAGCTAAGCAATCAACCCTTTGCCTCAACTACCAGTTTTGTAAGTTTGCATTCCTAGATCAAATTTCTCCTTCGCAATTGCACATTTGTGTTTCAGATTTCCAGGTGTTGAACAGAATCATCAGCCATTTCTAAGAGAAAACTTATCTGAGGCTTTAAAATGATAGCATGTTTTAGGAAACTGCGCCAACCACAGCCTTGGCCATTGCTAATACCTCTTGATAACAAGATTTTTGTTTTAAAAACAATATTTAATTTTTATGTGGAAAGCATTTGTTACCTCTTCACATTTCAGAGACAAACATGTTTATCTTGGTTGAATTCTTTTAGAGGTATGATATATATAATTCAAAAGAGGATGACAATTTATAATCCTCAAAGTATTTCTTTTTGAGTCTGCACACCGGTTGCAAAGTTTACCTCTCTGTGTGGCTATAAGCCAAGTAGATAGGCGATGATATCTGTCAAAGGTACTACATTTAATTCAAATCATGGTCTTTCCTGTCTTTCTTTTAGGATTCAATTGCCTAAATGTCTCCCATTTAACCTCCCCCATACCCAGCACCCAAGAAATGGGTATTCAGATTTTCAAGCAAAATTTCAATGCATGTCATTCCATTTGTTAGGCTCTCTGAACTGATACAGAAAATGTAAAGTTAAAAATAGTCCCATTTTACAAGATTAGAGATAATGTACAGGAAACATTGCATGCTACAGTAACTAGCATATAGAAACTTCTCAATAAATGGTAACAGTTATATTCATATTCAATATGGCCTAGCTCAATGTTTTACTCTTTGATGAAGGGTCATTCTTGTTGTAATCTGCTCTTTATCTCTCTATAACACTTTGTGTTCTTTTATTATTATTATTATTAAATTTGGTTATTTAAATTGGAGGCTAATTACTTTACAATATTGTGGTCATTTCTGCCATACATTTGTGTTCTTTAATGAAAGTTAATTATAGTCAGTCTGTAGTCCCTGCTTGCTATAGTCTGTGTATTTGTGTCCCACCAAAATCTTGAAATCCTAAGGCCTAATGTAATGGTATTAGGAGCAGGGGTCTTTGAGAGGTCAGGAGGGTGGAGCCTTCATGAATGGAATTAGTGGTCTCATAGAAGAGACTCTACAGAAATCTTTTGCATCTTCCACCATGTAAGGACTGAGTAAGAAGGCACAGCTAGAAGCACCAGGAAGAGGATTCTCAAGAAAACATGATCATGCTGGCACCATGAACTTGAATTTCCAGCCCCTAGAACTAAATTTCTGTTGTTTATAAGCCACACAGTCTGTAGTATTTTGTTAAAGCACCCCAAATGGACTAAGGGTTTAAATTTTGCCCTAATTAGCTTTGCATTCCAAACAGTACCAAGAGAAGTGTCTGGCTCACAGTTGACACTTACTAAATGCTGATTAAAATGATTTGAATTAAACAAAGAAGTCACAGTCCCAAGGACAATGTTTAAAGTGAAATTTTGAATCTAAGTAATTGATAAAAATAACTTTAAACATATTAAAAGCAGATGCTACTTGACACTAGTATTCAGATATTTTTCATGCTAAGGATACCTTCAGAAAGATTTATTACAGCATCGTATATGAATTTATTTCATCACTGTCTTCATGATTCCACCATACATTCTTGAACGCAGAACGTATCAGATCAGATCAGTCGCTCAGTCTTTGTGACCACATGAATTGCAGCACGCCAGGCTTCCCTGTCTATCACCAACTCCCGGAGTTCACTCAAACTCATGTCCATCGAGTCGGTGATGCCATCCAGCCATCTCATCCTCTGTCGTTCCCTTTCCCTCCTGCCCCCAATCCCTTCCAGCATCAGAGTCTTTTCCAGTGAATCAACTCTTCACATGAGGTGGCCAAAGTACTGGAGTTTCAGCTTTAGCATCATTCCTTCCAAAGAAATCCCAAGGCTGATCTTTAGAATGGACCAGTTGGATCTCCTTGCAGTCCAAGGGACTCTCAAGAGTCTTCTCCAACACCACAGTTCAAAAGCATCAATTCTTCAGCGCTCAGCCTTCTTCACAGTCCAACTCTCACATCCATACATGACCACTGGAAAAACCATAGCCTTGACTAGACGAACCTTTGTTGGCAAAGTAATGTCTCTGCTTTTGAATATGCTATCTAGGTTGGTCATAACTTTCCTTCCAAGGAGTAAGCGTGTTTTAATTTCATGGCTGCAGTCACCATCTGTAGTGATTTTGGAGGCCAGAAAAATAAAGTTTGACATTGTTTCCACTGTTTCCCCATCTATTTCCCATGAAGTGATGGGACCAGATGCCATGATCTTTGTTTTCTGAATGTTGAGGTTTGAGCCAACTTTTTCACTATCCGCTTTCACTTTCATCAAGAGGCTTTTGAGTTCCTCTTCACTTTCTGCCATAAGGGTGGTGTCATCTGCATATCTGAGGTTATTGATATTTCTCACAGCAATCTTGATTCCAGCTTGTGCTTCATCCAGCCCAGCATTTCTCAGGATGTATTCTGCAAATAAGTTAAATAAGCAGGGTGACAATATTAAGCCTTGACATACTCCTTTTCCTATTTGAAACCAGTCTGTGGTTCTATGTCCAGTTCTAACTGTTGCTTCCTGACCTGCATACAAATTTCTCAAGAGGTAGATCAGGTGGTCCGGTATTCCCATCTCTTTCAGAATTTTCCACAGTTTGTTGTGATCTACACAGTCAAAGGCTTTGGCATAGTCAATAAAGCAGAAATAGATGCTTTTCTGGAACTGTCTTGCTTTTTCTATGATCCAGCAGATGTTGGCAATTTGATCTCTGATTCCTCTGCCTTTTCTAAAACCAGCTTGAACAACTGGAAGTTGACGGTTCACATATTATTGAAGCCTGGCTTGGAGAATTTTGAGCATTACTTTGCTAGCGTGTGAGATGAGTGCAATTGTGCGGTAGTTTGAGCATTCTTTGGCATTGCCTTTCTTTGGGATTGGAATGAAAACTTACGTTTTCAGTCCTGTGGCCACTGCTGAGTTTTCCAAATTTGCTGGCATATTGAGTGCAGCACTTTCACAGCATCATCTCTTAGGATTTGAAATAGCTCAACTGGAATTCCATCACCTCTACTAGCTTTCTTCGTAGTGATGCTTTCTAAGGCCCACTTGACTTCACATTCCAAGATGTCTGGCTCTAGGCCAGTGATCACACCATCGTGATTATCTGGGTTGTGAAAATCTTTTTTGTACAGTTCTTCTGTGTATTCTTGCCACCTCTTCTTAATATCTTCTGCTTCTGTTAGGTCCATACCATTTCTGTCCTTTATCGAGCCCATCTTTGCATGAAATGTTCCTTTGGTATCTCTGATTTTCTTGAAGAGATGCCTAGTCTTTCCCATTCTGTTGTTTTCCTCTATTTCTTTGCATTGATCGTTGAAGAAGGCTTTCTTATCTCTTCTTGCTCTTCTTTGGAACTCTGGATTCAGATGTTTATATCTTTCCTTTTCTCCTTTGCTTTTTGCTTCTCTTCTTTTCATAGCTATTTGTAAGGCCTCCCCAGACAGCCATTTTGCTTTTTTGCATTTCTTTTCCATGGGGATGGTCTTGATCCCTGTCTCCTGTACAATGTCACGAACCTCATTCCATAGCTCATCAGGCATTCTATCTATCAGATCTAGGCCCTTAAATCTATTTCTCACTTCCACTGTATAATCATAAGGGATTTGATTTAGGTCATACCTGAATGGTCTAGTGGTTTTCCCTACTTTCTTCAATTTCAGTCTGAATTTGGCAATAAGGAGTTCATGGTCTGAGCCACAGTCAGCTCCTGGTCTTGTTTTTGCTGACTGTATAGAGCTTCTCCATCTTTGGCAGCCAATGAATGAGTAGAAAGGCTCAAAGAATAATAGATTTGAATAAAATTATTACTTAAAATTACTAGTTTTGTGAGACAAATAAAAATGAGACAAAAGACGGAGGTCAGTGGAATTTTCAACACCAACAAGAATAGCAACAATTTCCTGTGGTGTACAGAAATGCTGAGTGCTTTGGAAGGTTTATAGTGGTAATACTATTTAGGCAGATGATATTTATCAGTTGAAAGTAATATCTTTAAGAGGCTATTAGTAATAGCCTCTTGAATAACTTATTTAAAACAGTCCTAATATGTAACTTTGGCCAATTATGCCTTAAAATACTTAGAAAACACTAAAAAGACAAAACATTGAATCAAGTCTCGAGGAGCCTAAGACTAGCATCTTGGAGGAAATTCTGCTAACCAATAGTGGATCAGTTTTCATGGTATTCTCAGGTTTCTCTCAAGACAAAGGGAATACTTAAAAGTGATAGGAAGACACATTTTATTGATAGTTTCTTTATGTTTCCTGTGTCTATATTCAGGGTATGTATAGTAACCCATAAAAAGACTATCCAGGTGTTGATTCTGAAGTATTTACAAGTCTATCCTCAGACCTCTCCCAATTTCCCTGTTGCCACCTTTCTCACTATTCAGAAAGAACATCTTTCAGAAACAGCTGAGCAGAAGGTATGGAGAGGGACTGCTGACTGCTCACTGCAAAGATGTGCAGATGGTGACAGGAACATTCAGAAACAGTGGATGGATAGACTTTTAGTTTGTTGTCTATTACACTTTCTCAAAGTTTCAGAAGAAAACACCAGAGGTAAAATAGATGTCGCTGTTCAGTTGCTCAGTCACATCTGACTCTTTGTGACCCCATGGACTACAGCACGCCAGGCTTCCCTGTCCTTCACCATTTCCCAGAGCTTGCTCAGACTCATGTCCATTGAGTCGGTGATGCCATCCAATCATCTCATCCTCATGAGATGTGAACAGAAAAAAATAGAAGTGGCCACTTCAATTAATTCAATTCAATAGAGTGAATGACTGCTAGGAGCTAAGAATCATATTGTAATCTGGCACATTAACTTCCTTTCTAGTTGTGAATCTGAGAAGGAGATTTTGTCACCAATTCATTAAAGATTGTGACTTAAGGTGATTCATCCATTCTATATTAGGAGACTCACAGAGTTTACAAAGTGCCCCATTCGATAGTTTGTAAAAAGAAGAAAAAAGCAAAACAGTATGTAACAACAACAATGGAATACCATGGAATAAAGGAAAAGAATTACCAACTTGAAGGCTCAGAGAAAGAATATGTTTCTAAAAGTGATATCTTGTAAGAATCAAGAGAACATTCTGAAACTTTTGGCTCTACTCAATAAAATGCAAGAACAATGAGCCCTATTGAAGCAGGAACAGCAGGCAATAAAGAACAGAGTGAGATAAAAATGGGATATATTTAAGTGAAAGAATTTCAATAAATGTAAAATGCAAAACAGGAAGTTTGAGGTCCATATTTTAAAAGGTATTGAGAGCATTGAACATAGTAATAATAATACACAAGTATGAATCAGTGATGTGGAATATGGGCTTGAGAAGCTCTCCTAGAATGTCCACAAAAGGCTAAAGAGATAAAAATTATGAAAGAGAACATGATAGTTAATATGACCTAAAATTGAGCTTCTATATCTGACTAATTAGTGTTCTTGCCAGGGAACCAAAACATAAGAAACAGAAACAGTAAATAAAGATATGATAGAAGAAAACTTGACTGATTAATTGGCATAAGGAGATTGGAGTGGCTTTACTAAGTTGAAGATAAAACAATAAAGAAGACCTAGAAAATTAATACTAAGAACTTTTTGAATTGCAAAAGACATGAATTCTAATTTAAAAATTGTCAAGTATCCAAATAGTGAGGGAAAAGGACAATAAAGGATTATCCACTAAGGAAAAATATACCCAGCTAGTTTCAGATACTACAAGTAAATATTCTAAGACAATGAAAAACATCTAAGAATTTTGACAAGATAATTATTGTGACCTAAAGATTTCACATTGAAACAATTTGGCTTTTCTTATGTAAAGGCCATTTAAGGATGGTTTCAGATGCATTTGTAGTCAGAAAAATAACTTTTACATAACTTTAAAACAAGTTATTTGAAAAGTTGCTCCAAATCAATCTCAGACAATCAGAATTAAAAACCCAAAGGTGGGAAGTTCATGGCAAAAAATGATGGTAGGATTTTTTGTTGCTCTTTTTATATCAGAATATCTGGAATTCTTTTATGTAAGGCATTGGTAGAATGATTCTGTAAGGCAGACATTTTTTCATTTGTTCCTCTGCAAGTCTCCCCTCTTTCCCATCTCTGCTGCTGCTAAGTTGCCTCAGTTGTGTCCGACTCTGCAACCCCATAGATGGCAGCCCACCAGGCTCCTCTGTCCCTGGGATTCTCCAGGCAAGAACACTAGAGTGGGTTGCCATTTCCTTCTCCAATGCTTGAAAGTGAAATCGCTCAGTTGTGTCCAACTCGTAGCAACCCCATAGACTGCAGCCTACAAGGCTCCTCTGTGCATGGGATTTTTCAGGCCAGATTATTGGAGTGAGGTGCCATTGCCTTCCCATTTCTAGGAAACATATTTCTCATGCCTCATTCTTCATCTCACAGCTCAGATGGAATCTTTTCTTAGGTCCACTGACCTAGCAACTAATTAGGACTTGAGAGATGGCTAAAAAATATATTTACATGGCTGAGATATTGTGCTTGACAAAGTTTTTGTTTCTATATGTAAGACAATAGATTGGCCTTTTTCAAACTAACTTTTCCTCTTTAATGAGGTCTATATGATGAATAGATTTGTTTTAGATTAGGACACTGTTAGGAAGGTAAATTGATTCTCTCAAAATCCCACAGTTAGTAAGAATTAAATTTGAATTTGTATCTTCTGACTTGAAATAAAATACTCCATTACTTGTCTAATTTATGACTGCTTCGTGGATTTTCAGAAAATGAAACTTTATATTTTTTCTTGGTTTTATTTCAGAAAAAAAGAAATAATCTTTATGTCATTAGTATAGACAGCTGTTGTTTAGTCGCTAAGTCATGTCAGATTCTTTTGCGACCCCATGGACTGTAGCCTGCCAGGCTCCTCTGTCCATGGGGTTTTCCCAGCAAGAATACTGGAGTAGGTAGCCATTTCCTTCTCCAAGGGATTTCCCAACCCAGGGATTAAACCTGCCTCTCCTGCATTGGCAGATAGGGTCTTTACCACTGAGCCACCAGGAATGTCAATATTTATAATTTGTTTAACCTATATTGTTCAACTCTGAGGTGTATAGTTATCCTCCATAAAGATACATCTGAAAAATCACTTTTCTAATTCCTAGTTGGTATGATAGATTCCAAACTACTTTTTTTTTTTAACATCTATTCTTTTGATTACTCTGAATCAGATAATAGCCCAGCATTAAATTTTTTGGAGAGAAATGTGATGACTCTTAGGTTTAACTAAAATTTAAATATTAACTTTGATATAATTTCAAAATTTTGAAAAGTTGCTAAAATAGTACAAGAAACTTATACCTAAATTCACCAATTACCTATATGTTTCCCCATTTACTTTATCATTCTCTTCTATCTCTATATTTGTACACATATGCATATTTTCCTTCAAATATTTGAAATTACACTAGAGACATCATGAATCCACAGTCCAAAATTCATCAATTATCTCATTAAGATCCTTCATAGCTCACCTCCTTCCTGTCACCATTAAGGATACAATCCAGGATCATGCATTGCATTTAATTGTCATCTCTCTTCTTTTTTTTCATTATGAAAAGTTTTGAAGTCTTGAACATGTTTCTTTTCATGGCCAATGAAAATTAGATGTTTATCTTCACATTTATCTGGGAAACCACATGGAACAGGAATCATTTTCTGCCTTTGGTCACTGACCCTCAAAGTAAGTTTTCTGAGATTTGAGCTGAGCTTCCCTTCCTTTTCACCCTGAGCCTGCCACCTCTTACAGGTTGATCTTGCTATGAACTATTACACAGAGCTGTCCTATGGAACTTTCTAGGATGATAGAAATATTCTCAATTTGCAAAACCATCTAGTATTCCAACCACCAGCTATATGTGGCTATTTAGCACATGAAATATACTTTATGCAACTGAAAAAGTGAATCTTTAATTTAATTAATTTAAATTTAACAGCAGAGAGCATTTATTTTTGCATTTTAAGAATTATTTTCTTGTCTTTTGTACATTTGGAAATTCTTTACATCTGGATGGCCTGATATTATTTCTGCAGTACAGAAAACCCTACCTATTCTAGTAAGTCCAGATCTAGATTTATCTTCTTAAAGGCACCGTTGTGACATTGAGTCCATGCCAATGTCTTTTTTTTTTTTTTTTTAATGATTTGGGGAATTTTCTTTTGCCTCCATTTTCTTTCTTTTATTTTTTAAAAATAATTTTATTTATTTATTTTTGACTGTGCTGGGTTTTCATTGCTGTGTGGGCTTTTCTCTTGTCACAGCAAGCAGAGTCTACTCTCTCATTTTGGTGCGTGGGTTTTTCATTGCAGTGGCTTCTCTTGATGCAGAGTTCAGGCTCTAGGATGCTTGGGCTTCAGTAGTTGGAGCTCCTGGGCTCTAGAGCACAGGCTCAATAGTTGGGGCACACAGGCTTAGTTGTCCTGCAGCACGTGGGATCTTACCAGATCAAGGATCAAACCCATGTCTTCTGCATTGGCAGGTAGATTCTTTACTACTTAAATTGAGTCACTCAGTTGAATCCGACTCTTTGTGACCTACAGCACGCCAGGCTTCCCTGTCCTTCATCATCTCCCAGAGCTTGCTCAAACTCACGTCCATTGAGTCGGTGATGCCATCCAACCATCTCATTCTCTGTTGTCCCCTTCTCCTCCTGCCTTCAATCTTCCCCAGTCTTCTCCAGTAAGTTAGTTCTTCACATCAGGTGGGCAAAGTATTGGGGCTTCAACTTCAGCGTCAGTCCTTCCAATGAATATTCAGGACTGATTTCCTTTAGGATTTTTTACTACTTAGCCACCAAGGAAGCCCTGATCTCCACTTTATTGTAACATTAATCATACCACTCCTCTAGTAATTTAGCTGCTTCACAAAACTGTTTTTCTCCATAAGACAGAAAACTCTGAGGTCAGAAACTCTATCTAACATTTCTTTTGCATTCCTCTTGGCAATCTAGCATGTGCTGGGTACCTACTTTATGCTCAGTACATCTTTATTGCTTGAATACATAAAGTAGGTTATATTGAGAAACAGGGTGACTGGGCAGGTGGTGCTTGAAGGTCAAAAGCCCCACTTTTTCCTCCTAGAAGTAATGGCAAATTTTGATAATCTTCCTGTCAGTTCCAAAAAAGTCTCATACAGTTAGGGAGTCTGGCAAGAGAATAAGAAATATCTTAGGAATTATAGTGCACTGTTTAACAATATTGCATGTACAGGTTTCTCTGGTTTTCTTGCAATATAAAATACACCTAAGCAGAACAGAATACAGGAGTGAAATTACAAGCTTTCTCTCATGTGTGTAGAAAGCCACATGGTGGCTCCCAGCGCTAGTGATTTCAGATCAGGGTAATAGTTCTGTTTTGACTTTTTTATAACTTCTTGAAATGGTTGGCTATATTATTTGCATATTGGGTCTATTCAAACTGTTAGGGTGAAGACGGTTACTCCTGAACTTTCTAGACCAGAGTGGGATAAGAAAACAAAAGCTAAGACAAATAAGAGAAACAATGGAACACACTGCTAATAATTTAAAATCACCCAGACAAAACATCCCTGAATAACATGTTGAAATTACTGATAAGTTTGAAAAGATATACCATATTGAAGTAACAATGCAATGTCAGTGACATTTTTGAAAATAGTCAACAATGTTTAGAATTTGTTTATACATATGGCTTATATTTTAGATGGAACAGCCAAGAAAATCTTATTATTATAGACTTTACTAGGAGATCTCTGAGGTCCCTTCCAGCTTTAAAATGCTGAATGTAATTCAGAATTTATGATAATTTGAACTAGGCTAGGCTGAAATTTACTTTTGTATGATCTATGAAGCTAGATTTGCTAATAGTGTAAACAAGATTGCTTGAGGCTTTTAACCAAGCTGTTCTTAAAGATTTTAACACATTGTGTGATACAAATGGGTCTAACTAATTTCAAATGATTCCCACCTATTTATTAAAGCATGCAATGAAAATCTGTTACTTAGAAGTGCTTTTATTAGCAGCTAAATTTACAGTGTGAATTTGAAAGTAATATATCTGCATTTTTTTATTAGAGTTTATAGTTTTTGTCAATTCACATTGGTTTTTCCAAGGGTTAAATGTATCAATGAGGTTTCCCTATAATTTGAAATTATTGTTTCAAATATAATTGTCTATTTCAGTGGTTTATTTTTCCTCTTGTTTATAGTATCTCTTCTCTATCACCTTGAGAAAAATGTTTTGTAAAAATATATTTATTAGCGATGGATACTATTTCATTGCCAACTGAGGTAAGATTGGACTTTTATGATAACTTAATTACATTTCAAGGAATAATTAAAAACCCAGAGCTTCCTATTTTTAGCTTTAAATCTAATATCCTTTTATAATTCTTCAAGAGTACAATGAATTAATATTGAAACTGTAAGATTAGGTTGAATCTTGTAAAGTCCTAAATTTTTTTTTCAATAGTTATCTTAATTATTTTATCTTGATGTTAAAATAATTCTCCATGTATATAAAGCCTAAGAAATATTCTGTACTATATTGTGGAACTGAAAATTTACTGTAGGTAACAGTGTTCAACTATTTATTTCACTTAAAAACAGCAAAAATTTTTCTAAAGACCCTGGAGAAGGCAATGGCACCCCACTCCAGTACTCTTGCCTGGAAAATCCCATGGATGGAGGAGCCTGGTGGGCTGCAGTCCATGGGGTGGCTAAGAGTCGGACACGACTGAGCGACTTCACTTTCACTTTTTCGCTTTCATGCATTGGAGAAGGAAATGGCAACCCACTCCAGTTTTCTTGCCTGGAGAATCCCAGGGGCAGGAGAGCCTGGTGGGCTGACGTCTATGGGGTCACGCGGAGTTGGACACGACTGAAGTGACTTAGCATACAGATAACACACACGCTGTAGTTTAGAAAAAGGAATGTCAAAAATGTTTACTTTAAAGATCTTACATACAGTTTAGAATGATAATTTGAAAATAAATTAATTTAAAATACAATGTAGGAAATATTTGGTATCACTCACTAGAGTTAAAATATGAATTCAGGGAGCGTCCACCTTGCCATGTGGGAGATGCGGTTCAGTCCCTGTCTGGGAAGATCCCACATGCCAAGGAGTGCCTAAGCCTGTGTGCCTAGAGCCCGTGTTCTGCAATGAGAGAAGCCACACACCACAACTAGAGAGCAGCCCCACTCGCTGCGACCAGTGAAAGCCCACACGTGGTGGAAGAGTCAGTTCAGCCAAAAATAATAAATAAATGAAATCTGTTCCACCAGCAAGTATCTGCATAAAATCTCCATAGTCTCCTTTCACAAGAATATTTTAAAAATTGTATATGTAGTAACATGTACAATAGTGGTATTTTATTGTGCCATTGGCTTGATTGTACAGGTCGTGTTTGTACTGACAGGAAGCAGTGCTTATGATAATATCAAAGACATACAATTCAGTGCCAAATTAATGTCTCAGAAGTGCTTGAAACATTTTAAAACATTTAGAATATACATTATTGTAATTTTCAGTTAAATATCATTTATTAAATATCTGATATACTACTTGCATTAGCTTGAATGCTGTGTACACATTATCTTACTTAATCCTTGTAAGAATCAGTGAAGTAGGAGCTATGATTATCTTCATTAATGGGGAAATTGGGGTCTTAAGAGAGAGTTCCTTCCAGTATATGGCAAACAAAGCACTTGAATAAACATCTGACTGTAAAACCTATGCTCTTAAACTTCAAGTTATTGTCTTTCTAAGTAAAGCTTTTTTATTGTCTCACGATGTCACAGCCAGTAATTATCTTAATGCCCTAATCTCTCCATATGCTAAATACAAATAAGTCATTAATGTTGCTAAAAAATTAGAGGTATTTTTTTAAAGGCATGAAATTATTGTATTGGAAGATGTGAAGAAACTAGTCTAAGACTTCAGATGATTTAAATGGTGGTGTATCAAAATTTGAATGTAGTTACTGAGAGATTATTTTGCAAGCAATTCAAATGAGCACCTTTTGAAATTCCATCTGATTCCATCAATTTTTCAATGTTAAATTCTTCAGCTGAAATTCCTTATAGCAATGAAATGATTTCTTGCCTCATTCAACTCAGGAGTTCTGAACCAATGCCAGTTGGTTGGAAAGGGTAGGTTTCACTCATTATTTCATAACATAAAGGAAGTGCAATGATGTAGAAAATATAATCTGTTGAGGAAATATTGGTTTCTAGAGATTCTCACATATGACGCTTAAAATTTAGTGATCTCCAAATCCTTTCCTGGTTCCTTTTTTTTTCTCTCTCTCTAAAGTGAGTATTATTCCAGATTTTGCAATAAGTATTACTTAAATGCAGATAGCACTCAACTCAAAGCAAATTATTTTGATGTTACCATTTTAGCTTGATTTTCCCTAATAAGTGAACAAACAATTGACACAAAAAAATAGAATCAAGAAAGGATATAACTGCACATGAAAAAATCACAAGTAGGTGAAGAATAATATCTTATTGAAATATTTGTGTATAATAGTATTATAGATCCAATATAATGATGAAAACTCCAAGATGAAAATTCATCTTGGTAGAATAATGACCAAAACCCAAGGCATCAGAAATTATAACCATTAAAAATTTGGCTTTGATAAAAATTGACTTAGTAATTAAATTATTCTCATAAATTTCCATGGCAAATAAATGATCCCAAATTAAAACTTTTCAGTAAATGAAAGTGACAATGGAGATAAAATTATTTAACTATAGTATACAACAGGTTGATCACAGAAACAAATTGGTTTAATGGATTTATTCTAAAAAGAAAATTTATTTAAAAATAAAAATTTATCAATTTTCCATAAGGATAAAATATTTATGTACATAAGTTGAGAATCAAGTATCAATGTGTTACAGTTAGGGTTCAAAATATCCGCCCATCAAAATAGTGATGAAAAACAACAGGTTCAAATTATTTTATCTTGTTCCCAAGTCTATAGTTTTCATTTTAAAATCTTGTTAACAAAATAAATATGATAATGATAATATCTGTCTTGACTACTATTAGGATTTTTGTGACAATCAATTGAGATAATTATAAAAGTGGTTTGTTAAATTTAAAAACATTATTTAATGTACAATACTTATTATTTTAAACTATGTTAGACATTCATATTTACATATCTAGTACAAACTAAATTTATAGCATCTTCCCCTAAAGTTCATCTCTATGACTTCTTTATTCCGTCAATAACATAACAATTCTAACAGATTTTCAGGATTTGAAGATCGAAAGCTCAGCATTCTTTGGGACCCCTTGTCCATCATAACCAAAAAAGCCAAAGTGAAAGTGAAGTCGCTCAGTCCTGTCTGACTCTCTGCGATCCCATGGACTGTAGCCTACCACACTCCTCCGTCCATGGGATTTTCTAGGCAAGAGTACTGGAGTGGGTTGCCATTTCCTTCTCCAGAGGATCTTCCTGACCCAGGGATTGAACCCAGGTCTTCTGCATTGTAGGCAGATGCTTTACCATCTGAGCCACCAGAGAAGCCCAAAGAGAGCCCCAAAACCAAAGAGAGCCTGCTAATCAATCAGACTATTGATGCTACAACCAAACTAATGTCACATGTCAATTGCTTCTCAAATACATTTTTAAATCTCATTTTACATATACAGGCATGCGTGCATGCTAAGTTGTTTCAGCTGTGTCTGACACTTTGTGAACTCAAAAGGGGTCTCTTTGGGTCTGTAGCCTGCCAGGCTCTCTGTCCATGGAATTCTCCAAGCAAGAATTCTGGAGTGTGTTTCCATGCCCTTCTCCAGGGGATCATCCCTGCCCAGGAGTCGAACTCAAGTCTCCTGTGTGAGGAAGCCCTTATACAGGCATACCTCAGAGATACTTCTGCTTCTGTTCTAGGCCATTGCAACAAAGCAAGTAACATGATATTTTTCATTTCCTAGTAAATATCGGATCAGATCAGATCAGATCAGTCGCTCAGTTGTGTCTGACTCTTTGCGACACCATGAGTCACAGCACGCCAGGCCTCCCTGTCCATCACAAACTCCCGGAGTTCATTCAGACTCACGTCCATCAAGTCACTGATGCCATCCGGCCATCTCATCCTCTGTCGTCCCCTTCTCCTCCTGCCCCCAATCCTTCCCAGCATCAGAGTTTTTTCCAATGAGTCAACTCTTTGCATAAGGTGGCCAAAGTACTGGAGTTTCAGCTTTAGCATCATTCCTTCCAAAGAAATCCCAGGGCTGATCTTTAGAATGGACTAGTTGGATCTCCTTACAGTCCAAGGGACTCTCAAGAGTCTTCTCCAACACCACAGTTCAAAAGCATCAATTCTTTCGCACTCAGCTTTCTTCACAGTCCAACTCTCATATCCATACATGACCACTGAAAAAACCATAGCCTTGACTAGATGGACATTTGTTGAAAAAGTGATGTCTCTGCTTTTGAATATCTATCTAGGTTGGTCATAACTTTCCTTCCAAGGAGTAAGCGTCTTTTAATTTCATGGCTGCAGTCACCATCTGCAGTGATTTTGGAGCCCCCCAAAAATAAAATCTGACACTGTTTCCACTGTTTCCCCATCTATTTCCCATGAAGTGATGGGAACAGATGCCATGATCTTCGTTTTCTGAATGTTGAGCTTTAAGCCAACATTTTCCACTCTCCTCTTTCACTTTCATCAAGAGGCTTTTGAGTTCCTCTTCACTTTCTGCCATAAGGGTGGTGTCATCTAGATATCTGAGGTTATTGATATTTCTCCCAACAATCTTGATTCCAGCTTGTGTTTCTTCCAGTCCAGCGTTTCTCATGATGGACTCTGCATATAAGTTAAATAAGCAGGATGACAATACACAGCCTTGACGTACTCCTTTTCCTATTTGGAACCAGTCTGTGGTTCCATGTCCAGTTCTAACTGTTGCTTCCTGATCTGCATATAGGTTTCTCAAGAGGCAGGTCAAACCAGTGTGTGTACCTTGATTTGCGAAAAAGGCTTTAGGGAATTCCCTGGTGGTCCAGTGGTTAGGGGCTTCCCAGGTGGCTTGTGGGGTCCCAAAGAGTCAGACACCACTTAATGACTGAGCACACATACCAGTGGTAGGAATATTCACTTCCACTGCAGGGGCAGGGTTAGGAGAGGTGGGGTGGGTGGAGGTCTAGGTTTAATTCCTGGTTGGGGATCTAAGATCTCAAAGCCACTCTATGCAACCAAAAAATACTTTATTTGATAAAGGAAGTCAAAGATACAAACTTCCATTTGTAAGATAAATAAGTTCTAAGGATGTAAAATACAACATGATTAATATAATGAGCACTGCTGTAGATGTGAAAGGTGTTAACAGAGTAAATCCAAAGAGTTCTCATCACAAAGGAAACAGTTTTTTATTTCCACTTCCATTGTGGCTCAGCTGGTAAAGAATCCACCTGGAATGCGGGAGACCTGGGTTCAATCTCTGAGTTGGGAAGATGCCCTGAAGAAGGGAATGGCTACCCACTCCAGTATTCTGGCCTGGATAATTACATGGACAGAGGAGCCTGGCAGGCCTGGCATGGAGTCTCAAACACTTGGACACGACTGAGCAACTTTCACTTTTATTTTGCATCTGTATAAGATAACTGATATTCACTAAAGTGAGAGAGTTCCAGAAAAACATCTATTTCTGCTTTATTGACTAGGCCAAAGCCTTTGACTGTGTGGATCACAATCAACTGTGGAAAATTCTGAAAGAGATGGGAATACTAGACCACCTGACCTGCCTCTTGAGAAACCTACATGAAGGTCAGGAAGCAACAGTTAGAACTGGACACGGAACCACAGACTGGTTCCAAATAGGAAAAGGAGTACATCAAGCCTGTATATTGTCACCCTGCTTATTTAACTTCTATGCAGAGTATATCATGAGAAATGCTGGGCCGGAAGAAGCACAAGCTAGAATCAAGATGGCCAGGAGAAATATCAGTAACCTCAGGTATGCAGATGACACCACCCTTATGGCAGAAAGTGAAGAGGAACTAAAAAGCCTCTTGATGAAAGTGAAACAGGAAAGTGGAAAATGTTGGCTTAAAGCTCAACATTCAGAAAATGAAGATCATGGCATCTGGTCCCATCAATTCATGGGAAGTGGATGGAGAAACAGTGGAAACAGTGTCAGACTTTATTTTCTGGGGCTCCAAAATCATTGCAGATGGTGATTACAGCCATGAAATTAAAAGATGCTTACTCCTTGGAAGGAAAGTTATGACTAAGCTAGATAGAATATCCAAAAGCAGAGATATTACTTTGCCAACAAAGGTCCTTCTAGTCAAGGCTATGGTTTTTCCTGTGCTCATGTATGGATATGAGAGTTGGACTGTGAAGAAAGCTGAGCGCCGAAGAGTTGATGCTTTTGAACTGTGGTGTTGGAGAAGACTCTTGAGAGTCCCTTGGACTGCAAGGAGAGCCAACCAGTCCATTCTAAAGGAGATCAGCCTTGGGATTTCTTTGGAAGGAATGATGCTAAAGCTGAAACTCCAGTACTTTGGCCACCTTATGCAAAGAGTTGACTCATTGGAAAAGACTCTTATGCTGGGAGGAATTGGGGGCAGGAGGAGAAGGGGACGACAGAGGATGAAATGGCTGGATGTCATCACCGACTCGGATGGACATGAGTTTCAATGAACTCCAGGAGTTGGTGATAGACAGGGAGGCCTGGCTTGCTGTAATTCATGGGGTAGCAAAGAGTCGAACACGACTGAGCTACTGAACTGAACTGAAACTTACTGTGGTAACCATTTCATGACCTATATGTCAAATTATTATGTTGTACACTGGCAACCCACTCCAGTTTCTTGACTCAAAAATTCCATGGACAGAGAAGACTGGTGGGCTACAGTCCATGGGGTTGCAGAGTCAGACATGACAGACTCACTAATGTAGCTATACCTTAAAATTACACTGTGCTATGTATCAATTATATCTTGACAACTGGAAGGAAAAAATAGTTTATTGCTAAAAAATGCCAAAAAAACTGCAATAGCAACATCAAAGATCATTGACGACAGGTCACCACAGCAAATATAACAATAATGCAAACGTTTGATTGCAAGAATTACCAAAATATGACAGAGAGACACGAAGTGAGCAAATGCTGCTGGAAAAATGGTGTCTATGCAGGGTGGCCATAAATCTCCATTTTGTAAAAAGTGCAATACCTGTGAAGCACAGTAAAGTGAGGTATGCCTTATAGATACATTTCTGGAAATTTACAGAAGATGATTTTTTTCCCCCGCAAATTACTATGCAAAGAAGTGATCTGAAGCAATCTACTTTGAAATTTTTGTATGGTGAAGAAATTCATTGTCATTGTAGATTCTTTTATACCTTCTATCATAAAAACATGACATATAAATATTGTTTTCTTTTTCAGAGAGACTCTTGTAAAGGACATGCCAAATGTAGTTCATTGAAGATCTGCTTCTCTGGCAAATCTAGTAATTCAATGACCCATTGAATTAGTGTCATTGTGGTTATGTGGTTTGGTTTTCTGCTTTGTAATAAACCTAAAAGCTTTAAATAAATGTGTGTGATTAATTGAAAGTTTTAAGCAGCAGTAAAACAAAGGCAAAGAAGGAACAAAGAGTTATCTGTACTTTATATTTGAGGCTGTGCAGATGACATTTAAGATATAACTGTAAGGAGCAACTAAATTATAGTGTCCATAACTTAGCTGTGTGATCAATTTTATTTTCAGTGGGAGTTGGAATAAAATCAGTCAGTAGGATGAATTTTGTTATCCAGGATCACTGTTGAAAGTGTTTGAGTGAATCCATTGCATGGAAAAGAAACATTAAGTTTCTTAATCATAAATTTTTAAAAATGGCAATAATGTATGTTATTAAAATTAGTGCAATAGCATTAATTTTATACTCATCCTAAGCATTTACTTTCTTATGATAGAAAGATAGTCTTACTTGAAGATTTTTTCCAGGTGATTTCATTATTTCTTATATATTCTTCAAAAATTTCTGAGAATTTCTACATGAACCCACGTTGATGTAATCTTGATCAATTTAAATTACATGTTTACAGGTCAGCTATACAAGTTAGGCACATACGTAAGTTTTCCTATGTAACTACTGAAATTAAAAGATGAGAGGCCCAAGTTTTTGGTATTTCTGTTTGACTAGTATGAAATTGGACCACAAAGAAGTCTGAGCGATGCAGAATTGATGCTTTTGAACTGTGGTGCTGGAGAAGATTCTTGAGAGGCCCTTGGACTGCAAGGAGATCAAACCAGTCAATCCTAAAAAAAATCAACCCTGAATATTCATTGGAAAGATTGATGCTGAGACTGAAGCTCTGATACTTTGGCCACCTGATGTGAAGAGCTGACTCTTGGAAAAGACCCTGATGGTGGGAAAGACTGAAGGCAAGAAGAGAAGGGGATGACAGAGGACGAGATGGTTGGATGGCATCCTTGACTCAAAGTACATGATTTTGAGCAAGCTCTGGGTGATGGTGAAAGACAGGGAAAACTGGCGTGCTACAGTCCATGGGGTCGCAAAGAGTCTGACATGACTGAGAGACTGAACAAGGAGTATGAAAGTGAAGTGAACACGTTAGTCAGTCAATCAAGTCAGACTTTGCAACCGCATGGACTGTAACCTGCCACTCTCCTCTGTCCATGGAATTCTCCAGGCAAGAATACTGAAGTGGGTTGCCATTTCCTTCTCCAGGGGACCTTCCACACCCAGGGACTGAACCTGGGTCTCCTACACTGCAGGCAGATTCTTTACTATCTGAGCCTTCAGGGAAGCCCCTGACTAGTATGACAGAACCCAAAGCAATGCATGGGAAAATACTATAATATATCATAGTACAACATTTCTTTAAACATTTTAATGAAATCTAGGACTGGTACAAGGTAAGCATATAATTTTAAAAATATGAAGGTATTGAGACTGGCAGGAAAAGTCATCTGCAATTATGTTACAGCTTTTAAAATCAAATTGTATAGATTTCCATGTTACTCTTAAAAAAAAAAAAAAGAAAAGCAAAAGAAGCAAGAAAGAAAAGAAGCAGAACAAAAGTTTTGTATTATTCACCCACAACTGTTTTGGACCAAGTGGTATCTGAGTGGTACAAGCAATACCTTCATCCTTAATGCACAGACCAAGTATGGAGAGAAACAAATTGACTGACTAGTGATATTAGCATCTGAACTGGTCTTAAGAGATAACACACATTATCATGTTGAGTCACAGTGTTATTCCCCATGTGCAAAGTTCAAAGGGATATGGTGATAACCAAGTTTACCTCAGTCCCAGAAAAATACATGTATTTTTCATTAAATGATTGAAATTTTTATGACTGAAGTGAAGTTTTAAAATATTTTTTAAAGTAGTCATTTCTTCTGTGGTTAGTGAATGTATATTCTGGATTTTCCAGATCAGTCCAGATTTCATGCAAACCTTTTTTCAATGAAAGCCAGTCTCTAAATGTGTAATTAAATGTAATTTGCTCTTTGCATTATTTTTTGTGTAATTCAGTTTACAAATGAGAAAGAAAGAAAAAGTCTATTATTAGACATGCTCTGGTTTTAGATTCAGAATACATACACATTTTATCTATAGCCTAATAGCATAATATTCTAATATTGTGTTTTTTAATTCATTATTAGCACATAGTGTACCTCTATTGAACTATAATTTCTTAAGTCCTGAGCTCTCATTTCCTGGTTTAAACCAGGCAAGTTTAAAATCTAAATTCACCTCAACTAAGTGGATGCTTTCCACTTTGACTGATACTTTTCCTCTCACTTTCTTCCTCATCTGCATTCCCAATTCCATTTTGCAGCTCCCCCGCAGGACTAGCCAAACCAAGCTGTGGGGTTACTGTCTGTCTGCCTCCTTGTTGCTATTCACTTTCAGATCCTTGTTACTCCTCAAGTAACACAACTTCTGATTTCTGCCTTCCATTCCCCAACCTATGTTCCATTCAGCTACCAGAAGTATCTATCTGAAATGTGAACCTGACTAAACGATTCACTCAGGCAAATGATCACCCTCTTCAGACTTGTCTCTGATTACGCCATGCCTCACAGTGGATGCTCTAATCACACTGGTTTATATGTCCCTCCCTTATGACTCCATGCCAACTTTGATGTGTGCACCCCTACCATATTAAAACATTTTCAAAAGAAAATGTTTTTCTTTTAAATCATTATTTTAATTTCATATTAAATAATTATTTAAATAACAGGGAATGGAGTCTTTCAATAAGTTCTTTTTGCAATCTTTTGAAAATAATAACTGGTTCTCCAGTTTCCTTTAAACCTCTCTAGGAAAATTCTTTAAGATGTTAGGAGCGGAGAGAACTCTGTCTATGAGCAGCTGTGATGTGTCAGCCAGTTTCTGTAGATGGTCTTACTAAGTCCTCACACCAACTGTATGACATGGTGATTACTTTATAAATAAAAAATGTTAGAACTGAGCAAGTTTACATTGTCAAAGGCAATACCTCTTGTAAAAAAGTAGAGCCTCATGTATACATATATCAAATCACCATGATGTACACTTTAGACATCTTACAATTTTGTCAGTTATGCCACAGTAAAGCTGAAAAAAAAAAAAAAAACTTTTTTAAGTAGGGGGAAGAAAGTGGAGTTTAGAATCAGCCATTTGACTTCAAAGACCAAAATCTTTACACTATATCACACTCAGATTTTAGGTTTGTCATCAAGGTTAGTGTATCACACTGTCTGGGAGGTTAGAGAGTCTTTGTTTGAGTCAGTCTTACAACCCAGAATAGATTTTTGGCTTTGATGATTACCATGGTAATCATTATCGTTATCATCATCTTCCCACCACAAATGACAATGAACCAACGATCTCTCTCCTGGATACTTTGATATTTTTGTCCAAAAGGACCACCAATTCCCAGTGAAGTCCCTCCAGATGAAATTTGGGCCAGATCTTGCCCTGATCTATGTTCACTGGGTAATCCATTCTAGGTAGCTGGTTCCCCAGTCATGAGTCAACCACATAGATGGGAAATTTCAGTAAACAGTATGTCTCAGAGTCCAGAGAAAAAAATGTACAATACCTTAGAAAACCATATAAAAATTATATATATAATACATATTTAGTTTAACATTATATTTTAATTTGAAATATATATGTGAATGTATATAATATATAATGTATGCATATATAATATACAGTATAACATGTTATATATTAAGATAATGATATATGCATATATAATGATGTTTTATATGTATATATCATATGCATATAATATATATATGTTACTTATATGTGTAACATATATGTTTTATATATATATAATTCAAAATTCAGAATATCTGGCTAAAGAGTTTTGGGACAGTAGAGACAACTCATTGTATGAGGGAAACTTTTTTCTTTGAGTGAGAGTCACTCAGTTGTGTCCAACTCTTTGTTGACCCCATGGTCTATACAGTCCATGGAATTCTCCAGGCCAGAATACTGGAGTTGGTAGCTCTTCCCTTCTCCAGAGGATCTTCCCAACCCAGAATCGAACCCAGGTCTTCCACACTGCAGGTGGATTCTTTACCAGCTGAGTCACAAGGGAAGCCCAAGGATACTGGAGTGGGTATCCTATCCCTTTTCCAGCAGATCTTCCTGATCCAGGAATCAAACCAGGACCTCCTGCATTGCAGGCGGATTCTTTACCAATTGAGCTATGAGGGAAGGCCCCCTGCCCTTTTTTTTTCCTTTGAAAATAGACATTAATACTTTGACATGAAGCTGATCAGATGGCAAAAATAAGGTTAGAGGACAGAGAAAGATCATTATGTCCATCCTTTGGCAAAATGTGCTCAAAAGAGAAAGGAGTGCCTCAGAGGCTACACAGCTATGACAGAAAACTAGTTTGTGACAGAATAACAGGGGTAAAGATCTTACTTGGCTAGCAGGGAAACTGCTTGTCACCAAAATATAAAAAAAAAAAAGTCTATGGGCACAAAAACCTTGTGTTCTGGCCTATTGAGGAGAATTTCAAACAGAGGTCCACGATGGATTGGTTGTCACCATGGACAATGCTCTGCCTAATTTTGCTTTATTTCCCCCTTGCCCCATCTTTTTATTTCTCTCTTGATTTTTAACACTTCCCAGTAATTTCTGGTGCCTAAAAAAAATACAGTGTTTGTAGGAAATATTCTGATTCAAATACTGACACATAATTTGAAAAATTTAAAATTCTATGGGCAATAGTTATGTTCTATGTGCATTAGAATTGAAATAGCATAGAGTGTTTCAAAAACTTCTTGTTTCACATTGAATAACATGTTAAGTAAAATAACCTGCAAAAAGTTAATTTGTTTAGATTTAGAGTAGGCCTAGGGTAAATTTTAAATTTTATTTGTCTCTAGCTTACTTATTTTTCTAGTATTTATTTGACTTTTCCAAAATCAGACAAATATTCATTTAAAGCTAATTGTGGAAACAAAAGCAACACGGAAGATTCTACGTTTTACTCTCCTTTACCACCAATTTGTGCGACTGGGAAGAACAAGGTTTTGCTGTCTGGAAGAAAAATATATTTATAACATTGGCCTACTTGCACAGAGTAAGAATTCATATTTAGAGAGGGCAGTAGCTGTTCTTTTCATTTGCTACCTCAGTAGAAAAAAAAAGTAGCCAAGTGCAATCATCTACCAGGTGCATTAGCAAACATATTGTCTTTATTCAAGGCACGTATACACAATGTTTTAAAACAGTTACCATGTTCAATAAGACCACAATTCTTTGTATTTTTAATACAAATTACAACATGATATTTTTTCTCCTTGCATAGCTTGAGCTTCTCTTTCTTTATTAGGAATTAATAATCACAAAAATTGTCACATAGTTTGAATTATTTAAAATATTTGTGAGGACGAATATATGTCCAGGGGGATAACTTCTGAAGTTAATATTCTAAACTACTAAATGAAATAATTTATGATTATACATAAACACACATATACATGTTATAAGTATCCATATTTGTAGAACGTTTCCACATATCTTAGTAGATATTGAATTCTTCAGTGAGATATATGTAGAGAGAATGGAAATAAGTTTACTGTAACTGGCAAACCATGTAGATAGTGAATTTCCCTGTAAGTAGTTAAGTTTCAGAGAAAGGTGGGGGATGAAAATAGGTGATGGTCAATGATAAATTCAAATTTACACAATAAGGACAGGATTTGATAGTCCAATAACATAGCATACATTTATTAGTAGTATGATATTATATTAACATTAAGATAAATACATGCAAATGAAAAATAAAATGTTTGAAATAACTTAAGTTCAACTCATATTAAAATATGCTTGCATTTAATAAGATAACATTTTACAAAGCACTCACACAGACTTTCTGTATCCAAATTGTCCGGAAAATATCAGCTGAAAAAAATCAGTTTAAAAATGTTTTAAAAATAAAATTTACAATAAAATAAAGCCACCAGAACAATAGTATAAATTATTAGATAACTATGAATATATATATATATTTTATTACAGGTAGAGGCAGTTTGTGGGGATTTTAAACACAGACATATTAGAAGTCTAGGACAGGATTTTTGTATTTAGAGAAGTGTTTGTTTTATGAGTGTGTGTGTGTGTGTGTGTGTTTTATGAAGGGAATAGAAGGAAAGTACTCAATAGACTAGGACCTCTAATATGAAATTTACCAGCAGTGTAAATAACTATTCCCAGAACAACTTTAGATCTAGAATTTAATGTCATATCATAAGAGCATCTCCTTTACTTTTGTAGGCATGTTATTATTTCCCCACATTTTGAACTTTCATATAGTCAATTTGTTTTAGAAAGAATAATGCTATATTGTGTTATTTATATGTCAGAGGAAGATGGATACATTTAAGTGATGCTATGGAATAGACATATAATCTCTATTGTCATATATTTTAGAGCTGTCTAAGAAGAAGATCAATTTTATTATTTACAATAGAGATGAGTGCATTCTTTATCAAAATTTTAGCCCTGTGTGGGATCATTTATTATTCTAGTTAGCGAAATTGGTTAAAAATCCTCCATTTTAATATCTGACTTTGATTTTTCCCTGTTGCTACTGCTAAGTCGTGTCAGTCATGTTTGACTCTCTGCGACCCCATAGACGGTAGCCCACAAGGCTCCACCGTCCCTGGGAGTTTCCAGGCAAGAACACTGGAGTGGGTTGCCATTGCCTTCTCCAATGCATGAAAGTGAAAAGTCAAAGTGAAGTTGCTCAGTTATGTTTGAGTCTTCGCAATCCTATGGACTGCAGCCTACCAGGCTCCTCCGCCCATGGGATTTTCCAGGCAAGAGTACTGGAGTGGGTTGCCATTGCCTTCTATTATTCTGAAAAACAGAATTTAGATTAATTTTTATTATACTATTGCTGCCACTGTCTTGACTTTCATTGGCACAATACAAATATGAAGTCTTCATGGACTTGAATTAAATTATAATATATACGTTTAAAATAAATTTTTAAAATGTTGAGCCACGTAGAGAAAACAAATGTACAATATTAGAAAATTATATTTCATTTTTCACTTGATGTATGGTTTAATCCTGGTTGGTGAAAATAATATTTGAGATGTTTATCTCAATGTTTTAACATGCAAAACTTTCCACCTTATCTGTTATAAATTTTGGATTATAGTGGTCACCAATTTTGTAAAGTGAAAGTGAAAGTGAAGTCGCTCAGTCATGTCCAACTCTGTGATCCTGTGGACTGTAGCCCACCAGGCTTTTTAGTCCATGGATTTCTCTAGGCAAGAATACTGGAGTGGGTTTCCATTTCTTTCTCCAGGGGATCTTCCCAACCCAGGGATCAAACCCAGGTCTCCCACATTTTAGGCATACACTTTAACCTCTGAGCCACCAGGGAAACCTAGAATACTGGAGAATACAGGTCTCCTCAATTGCAGGCAGATTCTTTACCAGCTGAGCCACAAGGGAAGCCCAATTTTGTAAAGAAAGAGCAGAAATTGCATTAGTCAATGATTCTTTGTCAAGTTGTAGTATAAAATATTGCTGTATTTTGCAATTTTTTTTCACTAATAGTAAAAGCTTTGATCTTAAAGAAAGACTTTCAATTCAGAGCCAGCAAAGATAAGATATCTCAAATTTGAGATATCCTATGGTAAGCCCAGGTAGGCAGTTTCTTAACAAGTATTATTCCTGAACTTGAGAATAAAGATTAGTCAATAAAATGTAAGCTATTTCTCTGAATTCATTTTATTTTCAATTTATTTTAGAATCCTTGCTTTTTCAGGGGTTACACTCTATGTTCACAAGTTTTTATACCAGAACATGATAAAATATACAGATACATTCAACTCATGTTTTACTTAGGAAAAAAAAAAAACCTAATGAATTTTCATGGTTTGTTTTGATAATACTGGTCTTAAATAATCTAAAGTCTGTTAATTTAGTTGTTACAGTAATTGGTAGAAATGATCATTCATGCCACAGTTGATTTTGAGAATCCTTAAACAAGTTATATTATGTACAATCATGGATGTAAAAGTAGAAGTGATTTATTACCTGCAGAAATATAAAATCTAGCTATAGCTAGATTCCCTGGTAGCTCAGCTGGTAAAGAATCTGCCTGTAATGTAGGAGACCCTGATTTGATTCCTGGGTCGGGAAGATCCCCGGGAGAAGGGAAAGGCTACCCACTCCAGTATTCTGGCCTAGAGAATTCCATGGACTGTATAGTCCATGGGGTCGCAGAGTTGGACACAACTGAGCAACTTTCACTTCACTTCACTTCACATCATGGAGAAAAGAATTATGTATGCTAATCAAGAAGACACATTTTGGGGAATGACAACCCAACAACAGCTTTTTCTAAAGGAAATATCCCTGTTTTCAGACCCTGCTGGAAGGTTATTTTCAAGCTACTATTTTTTGAACAATGGATAATTGTAATAGTGTGATTAAAAAAATATATATATATATATACGTATTTCTTTACTTTATCTTTCATTTTATTTTAGTTTTTGGCCACTCCATGTGGCATGTGGGATCTTAGTTCCGTGAGATCCCAGAATCAAACCCATGCTCCCTGCAGTGGAAGAATGGAGTCCTAACCACTACACCACTGGGAATTCCCCAGTAGTGTGAAGGTAAGACTTTGCAACAGCCCATTATCTAGAATAAAGGCTGAGTGAAGCCAAGCATATGCATTTTTGGGCACTTAGGTTAATAAATACCCCAAGAATCAGTGTAGCTTAGCAGGTCCTGAAAGCTGAATTCAGACGATGATGCCTATATGGGACCACATGAAAAGGTTTTGAAGTGGCATAGAGTGAAAAGAAATGAAAAGAACTAGTTACTAGAAGAAAGAGAAACACTTGTGAAGAGTAGGACTGGGTCAAGGATGACAGAATCCTGGGAATTTCTTGATTTCTTGCTCTTAATGTTACCCCACTGCAGTATTCGAGCCTGGAGAATCCGATGGTCAAAGGAGCCTGGGCAGGCTATAGTCCATGGGATCACAAAGAGTCAGACGTGACCAAGCAACTAACACTTTCACGTTCAAAGTAACTACAGAGAACTAAATTTTAGAAATGCCCTTTAGTCCCATTCTCTGTGGGACCTTTTCAAAGATGTCTTGTAATTCTGGATTTCTTTTAGTTTCAACTATTTCCTTAGTATTCTATTTTCATTAGTTCATTTGAGTGTGTCTCTATTCCATGTAACCAAGTTAACTTGCCGAAAGCAAAACAATTCAAACCCAAATAGTGCAGAAAATAAGTGTAAGTGAAGCTTTTGGAATACATTTGTAAAAAAAAAAACAACAAAAAACAAAACTTAGATTAATTTGATATTACTTACAGATTATTTTTTGACTGGTTAAATTAGAATGCTGGCTTTAGGACTTATTTCTGTAGTTCATTTCTTGAGACAGTGGTCAACAGATTATTTCTGTAAAAAGCCATATGGTAAATATCTTTGACTTTGTGGGTGGTAGTCTTTGTTACCGCTACTTTCTTTGTTGTGTGAGAGCAGTCACAGCCAATACACAAAATAATAGGTGTATCTATTTTCTAATAAAACTATATAAATACACACTGAAATCTGAATTTCACGTAATTTTCATATATCTCATTTATTATTTTAAACTCTTAAAACATATAAACTATGTAGTGAAAGCAAAAACAGATGGCAGGTCTGTTTTAATCTATGGGCTATGGTTTGCCTGGCTTATAAGCATGCACTGGGATTCAAGAGTTCTCAACATTACTATTGTGTGATGCTGTAGTTCTTCAGTCACTGACTCCATGGACCTCAGCATACTATACTTCCTTGTCCTTCACTCTCTCCCAGAGTTGCTCAAACTCATGTCCATTGAGTTGGTGATGCCATCCAACCATCTCATCCTCTGTCACCCTCATTTCATTTTGCCTTCAACCGTTTCCAGGATCAAGATCTTTTCCAATCTTGATGAAGCATCCAATCTTTTCCAAGCTCTTCACATCAAGGGGCCAAAGTACTGTAGCTTCAGCTTTAGCATCAGTCCTTCCACTGAATATTCAGGGTTTATTTCCTTTAGGATTGACTGGTTTGATCTCCTTGTGCTCCAAGAGACTCTCAAGTCTTCTCCAGCACCGCAGTTTAAAAGCATCAATTCTTCGGCACTCAGCCTCCTTTATGGTCCAATAATCACATCAGTACATGACTACTGGGTAAACCATAGCTTTGACTATCTGGACCTTTGTCAGCAAAGTGATAGCTCTGCTTTTTAAGATGCTAAGTTTGTTAGAGATTTTCTTCCAAGGAAAAAGCGTCTTTTAATTTCATGGCTACAGTCATCAACTGCCATGATTTTGGCCCAAGAAAATAAAATCTGTCACTGTTTCCACTTCTTTCCCATCTATTAGCCATGAAGTGATGGGACAAAATACCATAATCTTTTCTAAATGTTGAGTTTTAAGCCAACTTTTTCACTTTCTTCTTTCACCCTCATCAACAGGCTGTTTAATTAATTCCTCTTTATTTTCTGCCATTAGAGTGTGATGCCGAGGAAATGAAATTCTTTCTAGGCCTCAGTTTCCTCCGTTACAGTGACTAAACAGCCTTAAAAAGAGCTTAAAAACACATCCACCTTTCAGTTCAGTTGCTCAGTCGTGTCCCACTGTTTATGACCCCATGGACCACAGCACGCCAGGCCTCCCTGTCCATCACCAACTCTCGGAGTTTACCTAAACTCACATGCATTGAGTCGGTGATTCCATCCAACCATCTCATCCTCTGTCATCCCCTTGTCTTCCTACCCTCAATCTTTCCCAGCATCAGGGTCTTTTCGAATGAGTCAGCTCTTTGCATCAGGTGGCCAAAGTATTGGAATTTCAGCTTCAAAATCAGTCCTTCCAATGAACCTAAAGGACTGATTTCCTTTAGGATGGACTGGTTGGATCTCCTTGCAGTCCAAGGGACTCTCAAGAATCTTCTTTAACACCACAGTTCAAAAGCATTAATTCTTTGACACCCAGCTTTCTTTATAGTCCAACTCTCACATCCATACATGACCACTGGAAAAACCATAGCCTTGACTAGATGGACCACTTTTGGCAAAGTAATGTCTCTGCTTTTTAATATGCTATTTAGGTTGGTCATACCTTTTATCCAAAGGGCAAGCGTCTTTTAATTTCATGGCTGCAATCACCATCTGCAGTGATTTTGGAGCCCAGAAAAATAAAGTCTGCTACTGTTTCCACTGTTCTCCATCTATTTGCCATGAAGTGATGGGATTGGATACCATGATCTTCGTTTTCTGAATGCTGAGCTTTAAGCCAACATTTTCCACTCAACTCTTTCATTTTCATCAAGAGACTCTTTAGTTCTTCTTCACTTTCTGCCATAAGGGTAGTGTCATCTGCATATCTGAGGTTATTGATATTTCTCCTGGCAGTCTTGATTCCAACTTGTGCTTCATCCAGTCTAGTGTTTCTCATGATGTACTCTGCATAGAAATTAAATAAGCAGGGTGACAATATACTCCTTTTCCTATTTGGAATCAGTCTGTTGTTCCATGTCCAGTTCTAACTATTGCTTCCTGACTTGCATACAGATTTCTCAAGAGGCAGATCAGGTGGTCTGGTATTCCCATCTCTTTCAGAATTTTCCACAGTTTATTGTGATCCACAGAGTCAAAGGCTTTGGCACAGTCAATAAAGCAGAAATAGATGTTTTTCTGGAACTCTCTTGCTTTTTCAATGATCCAGCGGATGTTGGCAATTTGATTTCTGATTCCTTTGCCTTTTCTAAAACCAGTTTGAACATCTGGAAGTTCACAGATCATGTATTGCTGAAGCCTGGCTTCGAGAATTTTGAGCAATACTTTACTAGCATGTGAGATGAGTGCAATTGTTCAGTAGTTTGAGCACTCTTTCTTCTCCATGGAACCACATGTGAAGAGATACCCCATGTCCAAGGTAAGAGAAAATCCACTAAGTAAGTGCTGAGAGAGTGCATCAGAGAGCAGACAGACTGAAACCACAATTACAGACAATTAGCCCATCTGCTCACATGGACTACAGCCTTGTCTAACTCAATGAAACTAAGCCATGCCGTGTAAGGTCACTCAATACAGACAGGTCATGGTGGAGAGTTCTGACAAAATGTGGTGCACTGCAGAAGGGAATGGCAAAACACTTCAGTAGTCTTGCCTTGAGAACCCCATGAACAGTATGAAAACAAAAAGATAGGACACTGAAAGATGAACTCCCCAGGTCGGTAGGTGCCCAATATGCTATTGGAGATCAGGGGACAAATAGCTCCAGAAAGAATGAAGAGACGGAGCCAAAGCAAAAACAACACCCAGTTGTGGATGTGACTGGTGATAGAAGCAAGATCCAATGTTGTAAAGAGCAATATTGCATAGGAACCTGGAATGTTATTTACATGAATCAAGGCAAATTGGAAGTGGTCAAATAGGAGATGGCAAGAGTGAACATCAACATTCTAGGAATCAGTGAACTAAAATGGACTGGAATGGGTGAATTTAACTCAGATAACCATTATATCTACTACTGTGGGCAGAAATCCCTTAGAAGAAATGGAGTAGCCATCATAGTCAACAAAAGAGTCCAAAATGCAGTACTTGGATGTAATCTCAAAAACGACAGAATGATCTCTGTTTGTTTCCAAGGCAAACCATTCAATGTCACAGTAATCCAAGTCTATGCCATGACCAGTAATGCTGAGGAAGCTGAAGGTGAATGGTTCTATGAAGACCTACAAGACCTTCTAGAACTAACACCCCCCAAAAATGTGCTTTTCATTATAGGAGACTGGAATGCAAAAGTAGGAAGTCAAGAAGCACCTAGGGTAACAGGCAAATTTGGCCGTGGAGTACAGAATGAAGCAGGGCAAAGGCTAATAGAGTTTTGCCAAGGAAATGCACTGGGCATAGCAAACACCCTCTTCCAACAACATAAGAGAATACTCTACACATGGACATCACCAGATGGCCAACACTGAAATCAGATTGATAAAATTCTTTGCAGCCAAAGATGGAGAAGCTCTCTACCGTCAGCAAAAACAAGACTGGAAGCTGACTGTGGCTCAGATCATGAACTCCTTATTGCCAAATTCAGGACTTAAATTGAAGAAAATGGGCAAAACCTCTAAACCATTTAGGTATGACGTAAGTCAAATAATCTCTTATGATTATACAGTGGAAGTGAGAAATAGATTTAAGGGACTAGATCTGATAGACAGAGTGCCCGATGAACTATGGATGGAGGTTCGTGACACTGTACTGGAGACAGTGATCAAGACCATCCCCAAGAAAAAGATATGCAAAAAAGCAAAATGGCTGTCTGAGGAGGCCTTATAAATAGCTGCGAAAAGAAGAGAAGTGAAAAGCAAAGGAGAAAAGGAAAAATATACCCATTTGAATGCAGAGTTCTTAAGGCTAGCAAGGAGAGATAAGAAAGCCTTTCTCAGTGATCAGTGCAAAGAAATAGAGGAAAATAACAGAATGGGAAAGACTAGAAGTCTCTTCAAGAAAATCAGAGATACTAAGGAAATATTTCATGCAAAGATGGGCTCAATAAAGGACAGAAATAGTATGGACCTAACAGAAGCAGAAGATATTAAGAAGAGGTGGCAAGAATACACAGAAGAATTGTACAAAAAAAATCTTCATGACCCAGATAATCATGATGGTGTGATCACTGACCTAGAGCCAGATATACTGGAATGTGAAGTCAAGTGGGACTTAGAAAGCATCACTATGAATAAAGCTAGTGGAGGTGATGGAATTCTAGCTGAGCTATTTCAAATCCTAATAGATGATGCTGTGCAAGTGCTGCACTCAATATGCCAGCGAATTTGGAAAACTCAGCAGTGGCCATAGGACTGGAAAATATCGGTTTTCATTCCATCCACCTTTAGACTTTAAATTTATTTTATACTTTATATATTTTTTCAATAGAAGCATAGTTGATTTACAGTGTTTTAGGTGTACAGGAAAATGATTCAGTTATAAATGCATATCATACACATATATATAAATATACACACATGCATATATTCTTCATGAAAGTGAAAAGTGAAAGTGGTAGTTGCTCAGTTTTGTCTGACACTTTGCCCATGATTGTAGCCTGTCAGGCTTCTCTTTCCATGAAATTCTCCAGGCAACAATACTAGACTGGGTAGCCATTCCCTTCTGCAGAGGATCTTCTACCCCAGCAATGCAACCTGGGTTTCCCAAATTGCAGACAAATTGTTTACCATTTGAGCCACCAGGGAAGACCAGAATATATGTATATATATATACATATTCTTTTTTAGATTTGTTTCCATTATAGGTTTATTTTATGCTTTATACTATATTTTAAGGGTTTATTTATTTGATGCTTTAAAACTTCTTTCCCCAGTATTCAGTGTTAATTGCTATGAAAAATCTCTGTTGTTGGTGTTCAGTCATTCCGTCATGTCTGACTCTTTGAGATCCCATGGACTGCAACATGCCAGGCCTCCCTGTCCCTCACCATCTCCTGGAGTTTGCCCGAGTTCATGGCCATCTAGCTATCATTTCCTCTGACACTCTCTTTCCTTCTGCCCTCAGTCTTCCCCAGCATCAGGGACTTTTCCACCGAGTCAGTTTTTGTTTTTGCATCAGGTGATCAAAATCCTGGAGCTTCAGTATCAGTATCCATCCTTCCAATGAGTATTCAGGGTTGATTTCCTTTAGGATTGACTGGTTTGATCTCCATGCTATCCAAGGGACATTCAGGAGTCTTCTCCAACACCACAGTTTGAAGGCATCAATTCTTGGCACGCTGCCTTCCTCACGGTCCAGCTCTCACAACCATACGTGACCTCTGGGAAGACCACAGCCTTGACTATACGCACCTCTGTTGGCAGAGTGATGTCTCTGCTTTTCAACACAGGTTTGTCTTGGCTTTCCTGCCAAGAAGCAATCATCTTCTGAGTTCATGGCTGTAGTCACCATCTACTCATTTTATTATTATTAAAAAAGTAAAATCTAATGTAAATATAAATAAAGATATGCCCAGCCAAGATTATTTAAGCAAAAAATTTGTTTATATCTATTTTATAAATAAGATCCTTGGTCTTGCTTTAATTATTGCCAAAGTTTAGGTAGTGGTCTCCTGACAATACTTTCTCTGGCTTCTTTTATTATCTGTAGTCTTCTGGGCTTCCCAGGTGGTGTCAGTGGTAAAGAATCTGACTGCCAGTGCAGGAGACATAAGAGTTGTGGGTTCGATCCCTGGGGATAATCCTCTGGAGGAGGGCACCGAAGCCCACTCCAGTATTCTTGTGTGGAGAATCCTCATGGATAGAAGAGTCTGGGGGACTAAACGCCGTAGAGTCACAAAGAATCAGACACAACCGAAGGGACTTAACGTGCAGGCATGCACAGGTGAGTGTGATGAACAACTTTTTGTGTGAGGAGAGCGGGTCATGGCTCTATATTCCTCTATATTCCTCTAATTCTTATGTTTATTCAGGTGTCCATGTCTGTGGGTGCTAATTTGCTTCAGTTGTGAACAGACAGCAAATAAACAGTAACTAAAATTTTAAAGGCATTCATTAAAATTTTTTCTACTATTATAAATGCAATTTGAGTTTCAAAGATAGTTACTTATTATTTTTTTTTTATTTTAAACTACTGGCTTAGTTTTTCCTCCTTGTCCTTCTAAGTTATTACAGTTTAGCCTAGTGCATGCATGGAGCTCTGTCACTCAGTCTTGTCTGACTTTTACAGCCCCCTGGACTGTATCCCACCAGGCTCCTTTGCCCACGGAATTTTCCAGGCAAGAATGCTGGAGTGGGGTGTCATTTCCTACTCCAGGGAATCTTCCCAACCCCGGGATTGAACCTGGGTCCCTTGCATTTCCTGTATCGGCAGGCAGGTTCTTTACCGTTAATGACACATGGGAAGCCTCCAAGTTTAGCCTGTGTATAACACTTAAGAGTGCTGAAAATTGAACCTCAATTGTTGCTTTAATACATGATTTCTTTTCAAAACTCGGTCCCTATAATCATGATTCCACTTTGTACCATTGTTTGAATTTCATTTTTTACTGTATTTTTATTTATTGTTTTTGGAAATATACTATGCTTCTCTGCTGCTACTGCTAAGTCGCTTCAGTCGTGTCCGACTCTGTGCGACCCCATAGACGGAAGCCCACGAGGCTCCTCCGTCCCTGGGATTCTCCAGGCAAGAATATTGGAGTAGGTTGTCATTTCGTTCTCTAATGCATGAAAGTGAAAGTGAAGTCGCTCAGTCGTGTCCGACGCCTAGGGACCCCATGGACTGCAGCCTATCAGGCTCCTCCATCCATAGGATTTTCCAGGCAAGAGTACTGGAGTGGGTTGCCATTGTCTTCTGCATGCTTCTCTATTTCCACTCATAACTGTGAATATTTCTTAGCATCATTCTATGTTCTATTAAAAAGCTACCTGAAAACTTAAATTATCATATTAATATTCAAAATGTAAATGTATTCTCACATTAGAGACTCAAGAAACAGGGTGAAATTTGTTTTCTAAGCTCTCAAATGTTGCATTTATCTTTGGTTAGGACTGAATTGATCTGGGAAAAATTGTAACACAGGTGAAGTTACCCTCATATTCTAATTACCTGGTGCTTTCTTGGTCAAAGGCACCAACCCCACCTCTAAACTGGGACCCTCTCACCTCCCTCCACCTTGTAGAATTTAAACTCCAGAGCTTTCTTATCCTCTTTTTCTCTGTTTTCACTACTCACATACTGTTGTGCTCTACAGTTATCTAATAACCTACTGATGATATATCTGGATATTTGTATTTTAATAAGGATCTTTCCAGGACCAATGGGATATACTCAAAGGTAGTGGAGGTCCTATCTGAGGAAGGTGCCTTCAAGTCCAAGTTCACTCTGCCTACATAGTAGGATAGTTTTGCTTGGTCTATGTCTATCTAGCTATCTATATCTTTACATTTAATCTAAAAAAAGAAACGATCCATTTGTAAAATTTATGGGGACTTCCCTGGTGGTCCAGTGGTTAAGAATCCACCTGCCAGTGCAGGGAACACAGGTTTGATCTCTGGTCTGGGAAGACTCCACATTCCACAGAGCCACTAAGGCCCTGTGCCACAACTACTGATACCACGCCTTGAGCCTGTGCTCCACAATAGGAGAAGCCACCACTGAAGCCTGCACATCACAGCTAGAGAGTTGCTCCTGATCACTGCAATCAGAGAAAGCCCACACATAGCAATGAAGATCTAGCTCAGCCAAAAATAAATAAATAAATAAAAATATGGAAGTCCTTTGTGTCCAACTCTTGTGACCTATGGACTACAGCCTGCCAGGCTCCTTTGTCCATGGAATTCTCCAGGCAAGAATACTGGAGTGGGTTGCCATTTCCTTTTCCAGGGGATCTTCCCATGCCAGGGATTGAACCCAGGTTTCCTACAATGCAGGCAGACTTTTCACCATTGGAGCCACCAGGGAAGCCTTTACAAAACAACGCTCGAGAGTCCCCAATATTGACATGAAAATGAGGAGGATGATATCTTCTCAATATTAAATCATTCTTGCACCTATATTAGACACTGTGCTGGAGAATGCACAGATAAACTATGGAGTCTGTTGTCGAGGCACTGGTTATTTGGTAAAAAATATAAACTTACAAATAAATCATTGCAATATGGTATTGCTAATGCTGTAATTAGCCATGACTGGAGATGTCTCTGTACGTGGTCCTGATCAGGCGTTACACCCAAATCTGCTGTCCAGTGTTTCTCAGAGGAATACATGTCCTCCGAACGGTCCGTCGGCGGAGGCTGCGGGCGGGGGTCCCCGGGGGCCGAGCAGGTCCCGGCGCAACGGCGCCTACCGCAGTGCCCTCTGCCCCTTTGTTTCCCTTCCGAAAGGTATGCAGATGACACCACTCTTTTGGCAGAAAGTGAAGAGGGGCTAAAAAGCCTCTTGATGAAAGTGAAAGTGGAGAGTGAAAAGGTTGGCTTAAAGCTCAACATTCAGAAAACGAAGATCATGGCATCTGGTCCCATCACTGCATGGGAAATAGATGGGGAAACAGTGGAAACAGTGTCAGACTTTGTTTTTCTGGGCTCCAAAATCACTGCAGATGGTGACTGCAGCCATGAAATTAAAAGACGCTTGCTCCTTGGAAGGAAAGTTATGACCAACCTAGATAGCATATTCAAAAGCAGAGACATTACTTTACCAACAAAGGTTCGCCTAGTCAAGGCTATGGTCTTTCCTGTGGTCATGTATGGATGTGAGAGCTGGACTGTGAAGAAGGCTGAGCGCCGAAGAATTGATGCTTTTGAACTGTGGTGTTGGAGAAGACTCTTGAGAGTCCCTTGGACTGCAAGGAGATCCAACCAGTCCATTCTGAAGGAGCTCAATCCTGGAATTTCTTTAGAAGGAATGATGCTAAAGCTGAAACTCCAGTATTTTGGCCACCTCATGCGAAGAGTTGACTCATTGGAGAAGACTCTGATGCTGGGAGGGATTGAGGGCAGGAGGAGAAGGGGACGACAGAGGATGAGATGGCTGGATGGCATCACTGACTCGATGGATACGAGTCTGATTGACCTCCGGGAGCTGGTGATGGACAGGGAGGCCTGGCATGCTGTGGTTCATGGGGTCGCAAAGAGTCGGACACGACTGAGCGACTGATCTGATCTGATCTGAATGCTGTAATGGGGTACTAGGTACATAGATGACACAAAGGAAGGAATGATTAATTCTATTGGATGAGACAGATAAGATGTCACAGGATACTGTTGAGCTAGATTTTGAAAAATGAGCTTTCCAGTAGCAGAAAGTGATGTAGAGGAGGGGGTGCACTAAGGCATAATGACATAAAACACATTTGTCTTGAATTTTGTATAAGGAACTAATATGTGAAGAATTGAAGATAATGGAAAATCCATTTTGGCAGTGGCAGTAACCACATCCAATATGTAGCTGAGAGTGGCAAGTAAATAAAGTTTCAACTCCAGCCATCATAGGCCTTGATAGTGGTCCATGGTGTTCTTACTGGTGGATTCAATTGTATGGTCACAGCTACTGTTCTGATTACCTAGATTCAATTTGAACTGCCATTTTCTGAGCTGCATTCCAGCCTTCCTGATCACTGTCTTAGTTACTCAATTTTCTTTTGATGTTTGTTTATTTTTTTTTCCTGCTTAAATTAGCAAAAGTTAGTTTCTATAGTACCTAGATGCCTTGGTTGATGTAGCAGTAACTGGGATACTGATTTTGGTTGTTTGTTTTTTCAGGAGTGGACTTATTCAAAGTGACATGCTTTGGGGTGTGAATGACTAAAAGAGTGAATAAAGACTCCCCATGATTGAGTCTATATCCACTAGTCTATGGGAGTAGGAGGTTGGGAAAGTTGTGTGCATAAGCATTTGAAATACTCGAGATCATTACTGTATTTATAAAGAGAAGTTCAGTGTTTCTAATGAATTTGTGAACCACGTAATACGTATAAAGGCCTAATTTTTGTCTGCCCAATATCTTCTCTCTCCCCCACTCCAACCTTTGGGCTATAGACCTTAGTCCCTGACCACATGGGTTGCACGTGGAGATAGTGAGTGTGGAGAGAAATAAGGACTTTTGACATAAGATAAACTAATTCCCTCTTCTGTATTCTAAGAATTTAAGGCTTGAACAGACACATGAAAAGAAATGGTAGTTGATATTGGTGATGTTTATTTGATGCAAACTTTCCCTGGAGAATTCCATGGACAGAGGCTACAGTTCATGGGATTGCAAAGAGTGGGACAAGACTGAGCAACTAACACTTTCACTTTTTCACTTTCTAGAGAGAAGATCCTCATTTTCAAAGGTTTTTTTTTTTTTCTTAATCTAGAACTCTTTTTATGAGTTCCATTTTTATTAAATTAAGCAGGTGTCATTTCTGCTTGCTAGAAATCAAAGAACATTAGTATAGGTTGTAAGCAATTTGGTATGATGAAAAGATAAAGTGAATGTATGATGAAAACTGAAGTAAAATAGGTAGGGGGGCCAAGTCATGGAGGGCTTCATATTTTATATTGTGATGTTTGGTAGTTATTTTGTAGCCTACAGAGACACAAGTAGATTCCTAAGTCATTGTCTAACTTTAGTTTTGATCAATCACTCTGATATCAATATCAAAGATGAATTTGAGGAGGATGAGCCTTGAGATAGAACGATCAGTTAGAGGCTGCTGCTGCTGCTAATTCACTTTAGTCGTGTCCGACTCTGTGCGACTCCATAGACGGCAGCCCACCAGGTTCCCCTGTCCCTGGGATTCGCCAGGCAAGAGTACTGGAGTGGGTTGCCATTGCCTTCTCCGGTTAGAGGCTACTTAAGCTAAATGATATTGAAGATCTGAACTAGAACTATTAGTTTTCCATTGCTGCTGCAACAAATTACTGCAAACTTATGGCTTATAACAATACAGGTTATTATTTCATAGTTCTGTAGGTCAGAAATCTGACATCAGCCTCGTTGTCTAAAAATTAAGGGTGTTACTACAAGCCAAGCAAGTAATAAGAGAGTGGGATGTAGAGTTAAACATTTAAATTTGGAAAGAAAAAACATCCATCAGCCAACAATTTTGTATTCAGTGAAATTATTCAAAATTGAAGGAGAAAAACAAATTTTCAGAGAATTGTTGCCAGTAGACTTCTCAGAAAAATAAAATCAAGGAATTATTGCCTTGCAAGGAATGGTGAAATAAATTTTTCAGAGAAAAATAAAATATGATCAGAATTCCAGATTTATGTAAAGAAATGAAAACCATTAAAGGAGAAATAAAAAAAGGTAAAATAAGGACTTTAACTTTCTTATTCTTAATTGATATTATAGATAACTGTTCAAAATAATTATAGCAAAGATACACTGGGTAATTTACCACATATTGAAAAGTGAAATGAATGGTGGGAATGTTATAAAGGACTGGACAGAGGAATTGGAAATATTGTGCTGTAAGGAAACCTAAACTCTCTGTGAAGTGGTAAAATTTTATTAGAAAATGGATTTAGGTTAGTTATCAATGTATACCACAAACTCGAGGAAAACTACTGAAAAATATAAAGAAGAATTGATATCACAAGTGAGGAAAAGAAAGAAATCACATAAATTCTCAATTTAAATTAGAAAAACTATGCCATGTGATCACAAATCAAAAGAAAGCTAGAGTATAAAAATTAATTTTAGGAGAAAGCAGAGTTCAGAACAAGAAAAGTTATCAGGATAAGATGGGCATTGTACAATGAAAAATAGGTCAGTCAGCCAAGAATACATCACAACTCTTAATATATATGTACCTAAAATGCATGATATTACATGAGGCAAAAATTGATAAAAGTGCAACGAGAAATAGTTAAATACACTGTTATAGTTGTAAGCTTCAACATCCCTCTATCAGTAATTGGCAGGTCCAGCCAGCAGAAAACTAGTAAGGATATAATTGAGCTGAACAACACCATCAATCAACTGGGTTTAATTGACATTGATAGAATATTTTATTTGATAACAGCAGAATACACATACTTTTCAAGGTCACATGGAGCATTCACCAAAACAGATCACATTCTGGGCTATAAAACATACTTTAACAAGTTTAAAAGTAAGAAACCATAAAAAATATGCTCTAAAAACACAGTGGAATTAAACTAGAAATTAGTAATAGAAAGATAGCTAGGAAATTTCACTTGGGGTTCAAAAAACACACTTCTAAATAACATAGAGTCAAAATAATAAATAGCAAGAAAGTATAAAAGTATTTTGAACTAAGTGAAAAATAAAACAAAATATAAACATTTATGGAATGCAGCAAAAGCAGTGTTTAGAGGGGAATTTATAGCACCGTATGTATTCATTAGGAAAAAAGAAAGACCAAAAATCAGTAATCTAAGCTTCCACCTTAGGAAGCTAGAGAAAGAAGAGCATTATAAAATGAAGCAAGTTGATTAGGATTCTGGACTTCAACCAGTGTGACTCAGGTTCAAATCCTGGTCAGGGAACTGAGATTCTGCAAGCAGAGTGGCACAAGTTAAGCACATAGATTTAGAGAAGTACTAAAATTAGAGCAAATAATAAACATGTAAGAAAAAAAAATTGATACCAATTCTCTACAATTTTTTCCAGAAAAAAGAAGCAGAGTGAATACTTCCTGATTTGTCCTATGAGACCAGTTTTACCCTACTATGAAAAGCATATAAAGAAATTACACAGAAAGAAAGCTCCAGACTAATCTCTGTCATTGAAATTCTCAATAATATAATAGCAAATGTAAACAACAATTCCCCCCTCCAATAAAAACAAGAATTACATACCTTGACCCAAGTGGTATTTACTCCAGGTAAAGTCAAGGCTGGTTCAACACTTGAAAATTAATGAAATCTGTCACATCAATAGGCCAAAGAAGAAAATTCATATGATTATATAAATAGATGCTGAAAAATCCTTTGACAAACTCTAACAGCCTTTGCTATAAACCCTAAGGGAAGAATAGTAAGCAACTCTTTCAACTGGATAAACAACATCTATAAAACCACCACAGCTAATATACTAAATGGTGGGAAACTAGATGCTTTCCCCTAAATATTAAGAACAAGCCAAGGATGTCTTTTCTTACCATTTCTATTCAACACCACACTGGAAGTCCTACATAATTCAGTAAGATTAAAGGAGATAAAACTATACAGTTTGGGAAAGAGAAAGAAAACTGTCTGCAGATGACATGAATGTCTATGTACAATATGCTAAAGAATCAACAATGACAACAAAAAATTCCTGGAACTGACACAGCAAAGTTGCAGGATATAATATTAATACACAAATGTCAATATGAGTGTCAACTGGAATGAACAATTGGAATTTAAAATTTAAAATATAGTGCCATTTTATTAGCACTCCAAATTAAATATTTAGATATAAATAAAACAAAATATATACCAATCTATGTAAAGAAAACTACAAAACTCCAATTAAAGAAATCACAGAAGAATAAACAAATGAAGAGATATTTCATGTTCCTGGATAGAAGGATTCTACATTATAACGATGTCAGTTCTTCCAACTTGGCCTATGTGTGTGCTGAGTTGTTCAGTCATGTCTGACTCTTTGTGACCCCATGGACTGTAGCCTGCCAGAGTCCTCTGTCCGTGGGATTCTCCAGGCTAGATTACTGAAGTGGGTAGCCATTTCTTTCTCCAGGGTATCTTTCCGACCCAGGGATTGAATGCAGGTCTCCTGCATTGCAAGCAGATTTTTTATCTATACATGCAAGCAATCCCAATCAAAATTCTAGCAATTTATTTTTTTGATAGCAACAAACTGATTCTAAAATGTATATGGGGACTTCCCTGGTGGTACAATGGTTAAGACTTTGCCTGCCAACGTGGGGGACATGGGTTCAACCCCTGGTCTGGGAAGCTTCATACACAAAACCACAAAGCCCATGCAAAACACAACTACTCAGCCTGCATGCCACAGCTACTGAAGCCCAGGCACCTAGAGCCAGTGCTCTGCAACAGGACAAGCCAATGAGGAGCTTGTGCACTACAACGAAGGGTATCCCCTGCTTGCTGCAACTAGAGAAAGCCCATGCACAGCAATGAAGACCCAGTGCAGCCAGAAATAATAAAAATAAATTTTAAAAATTAAAAAAGTATATGTTAGAGCAAAAGACCCTGAATAGCCAATGCAATATTACACAAGATCAAAGTTGGAGAATGGACACCATCCAACCTCAAGACATTCTACAGAGCTACAATAACCAAGACAGAGTGGTATTGGTGAAACAACAGACAAGTGGTAATAATAGCATAGAACAGCCAGCCCTAAATTAGACATACGCATATACATCAACTGATCTTGTTCAAATGCATTAAGGCAGTTCAATAGAGAAAGGACAGTCTTTTTAATAAATGGTCTGGAACAACTGGATAGCTACATGCAGAATACCAAAAATCCATACACTGACTTTACACTTTTTACCAAAATTAGTTCAAAATGCATCCTAGACCTAACTGTAAAATGAAAAACTCTAAAACTTTTAAAAGATGACATCAGAGAAAATGTAGGTAATTTGAGATTTGGTAAGTTTTGCTCGCCAAAAACCAATCAATGAATTAAAAAAATTGGACTTCACTGAAATAAAAAAAAAAAAAAAACAAACTTCTGCTTGGTGGAAGACAATGTCAAAAGAATGAGAATACAAGCCACAGGCTGGGAGAAAATGTTTGCAAAAGATATCTGATAAAAAAATTATCCAAAATAGGCAAAATGTTCTTAAAACTCAACAATAAGAAAACAAACAACCCCATTAAAAATTAAGAGAAAGCGTCAAGAGGCACCTTACCAAGAAGATATACAAATGGCAGTAGGCTTATGAAAAGATGCTCAACATTTTATAAAGGATTTACAAATTATAAATTAAAGCAATAATGAGTTATTACTACTTGCCTATTAGAATAGCTAAAATTGAAAAAAAAATGTGATAGTATCAAATCCTGACAAAGATTAGAATAATAGAAACTTTTGTTCATTGTTGGTGGGAATACAGCCACTTTAAGAGGCATTTTGGCAGAATCTTAAAAAGGTAAATGTATTTTTACTCTGTGATCCAGCAATGTGCTCCTAGGCATTTATTTAAATGAGTTGAAAAATTATATACATAAAAAATTGCACACAGATGTTTATAATAGCTTTATTCATTATTATTAGAAACTGGAAGCAACCAAGATGTCCTTCAAAAGGTAAAGGGGTGCATAAATTTTAGTACCAATACAGTGGAATGAGTGAGTGCATACTCAGTTGCTAAGTTGTGTCCAGCTCTTTGTGACCCCATGGACTGTAGCCCACCATGATCCTCTGTCTATGGAATTTTCCAGGCAAGCATACTGGAGTGGGTTGCCATTTCCTTCTCCAATACATTGGAATATGATTCAGCAATAAAAATAAATGAGTGAACAAGCCAGGAATAGAAAATGAGGAACTTTTAGTGCATGTTTCTTAGTGAAAGAAGCTATAATGAAAAGCTTGTCCTGTATAATTCTTTTTTTTTTTTTTAGTAAATATACTTTTATTTATTTAAACTCAAAGATTCATAGATAATAAAATAATTTGCTGAACAAATTTGAAACTACCCTGTGCCAATTGCTGTTCTAAACATTGCTGATACCACTGTGAACATGTCCTGTATAATTCTAACTATATGACATTCTGAATAAGATAAGATCATTGAGACAATAAAAGAATTAGTATTTGTCAGGGCTTCAAGGGGGAGAGGAGTAGGGTTGAATAGATGGGGCACTGGGAACTTATAGGGGGTGAATCTAATCTTTACGATACTTTCAGTTCAGTTCAGTCACTCAGTCATGTTCGACTCTTTGCAACCCCGTGAAATGCAGCACACCAGGTCTCCCTGTCCATCACCAACTCCCAGAGTTTACTTAAACTCAGGTCCACTGAGTCAGAGATGCCATCCAAATATCTCATCCTCTGGCGTCCCCTTCTCCTCCCACCTTCAATTTTCCCCAGCATCAGGGTCTTTTCAAATGAGTTAGTTCTTCGCATCAGGTGGCCAGAGTATTGGAATTTCAGCTTCAACATCAGTCCTTCCAATGAACACTCAGGACTGATTTTTTTTAGGTTGCACTAGTTGGATCTCCTTGCAGTCCAAGGGACTCTCAAAAGTCTTCTCCAATACCACAGTTCAAAAGCATCAATTCTTTGGTGCTCAGCTTTCTTTGGAGAAGGCAATGGCACCCCACTCCAGTACTCTTGCCTGGAAAATCCCATGGACCAAGGAGCCTGGTAGGCTGCAGTCCATTGGGTTGCTAAGAGTTGGACATGACTGAGCAACTTCACATTCACTTTTTACTTTCATGCATTGGAGAAGGAAATGGCAACCCACTCTAGTGTTCTTGCCTGGAGAATCCCAGGGACAGTGGAGCCTGGTGGGCTGCTGTCTGTGGGGTTGCACAGAGTCGGACACGACTGAAGTGACTTAGCAGCAATGGCAGCTTTCTTTATAGTCCAACTCTCACATCCATACCTGACTACTGGAAACACCATAACTTTGACTAGATAGACCTTTTATGGCAAAGTAATGTCTCTGCTTTTTAATATGCTGTCTAGGTTGGTTTTAGAAAAGGCAGAGATTACATTGCTAACATCCTCTGGATCATCAAAAAAGCAAGAGAGTTCCAGAAAAACATGTTTCTGCTTTATTGACTGTGCCAAAGCCTTTGACTCTGTGGATCACCACAAACTGGAAAATTCTGAAAGAGATGGGAATACCAGACCACCTGACCTGCCTCTTGAGAAATTTGTATGCAGGTCATGAGGCAACAGTTAGAACTGGACATGGAACAACAGATTGGTTCCAAATAGGAAAAGGAGTACGTCAAGGCTGTATATTGTCACCTTGCTTATTTAACTTCTATGCAGAGTACATCGTGAGAAACACTGGGCTGGAAGAAGCACAAGCTGGAATCAAGATGGCTAGGAGAAATATCAATAACCTCAGATATGCAGATGACATCACCCTTTTGGCAGAAAGTGAAGAGGAACTAAAAAGCATCTTGATGAAAGTAAAAGAGGAGAGTGAAAAAGTTGGCTTAAAACCCAACATTCAGAAAACTAAGATCACGGCATCTGGTCCCATCACTTCATGGCAAATAGATGGGGAAACTGTGGAAATAGTGGCTGATTTTATTTTTGGGGGCTCCAAAATCACTGCAGATGGTGACTGTAGCCATGAAATTAAAAGATGCTTACTCCTTGGAAGGAAAGTTATGACCAACATAGATAGCATATTGAAAAGCAGAGACATTAGTTTGCCAACAAAGGTCTGTCTAGTCAAGGCTATGGTTTTTCTTGTGGTCAAGTATGGATGTGAGAGTTGGACTGTGAAGAAAGCTGAGCACCAAAGAATTGATGCTTTTGAACTATGGTGTTGGAGAAGACTCTTGAGAGTCCCTTGGACTGCAAGGAGATCCAACCAGTCCATCCTAAAGCATATCAGTCCTGGGTGTTCATTGGAAGGACTGATGTTGAAGCTGAAACTCCAGTACTTAGGCCACCTCATGCGAAGAGTTGACTCACTGGAAAAGACCCTGATGCTGGGAGGGATTGGGGATAGGAGGAGAGGGGAACGACAGAGGATAAGATGGCTGGATGGCATCACCAACTCGATGGACATGAGTTTGGATAAACTCTGTGAGTTGTTGATAGACGGGGAGGCCTGGTGTGCTGCTGTTCATGGGGTCACAAAGAGTTGGACACGACTGAGTGACTGAACTGAACTAGATTGGCCATAACTGTTCTTCCAAGGAGCAAGCATCTTTTAATTTCATGGCTACAGTCACCATCTGCAGTGATTTTGGAGCCCCCCAAAATAAAGTCTGCCACTGTTTCCCCTGTTTCCCCATCTGTTTGCCATGAAGTGATGGGACCAGATACCATGATCTTAGTTTTCTGAATGTTGAGGTTTAAGCAAACTTTTTCACTCTCCTCTTTCTCTTTCATCAAGAGGCTCTTTAGTTCGTCTTTACTTTCTGCCATAAGGGTTGTGTCATCTGCATATCTGAGGTTATTGATATTTCTCCTGGCCATCTTGATTCCAGCTTTTGCTTCATTCAGCCCAGTGTTCCTTATACTTCTGCATATAAGTTAAATAAGCACAGTGACAATATGTAGCCTTGACGTACTCCATTCCCTATTTTGAATGAGTTTGTGGTTCCATGTCCAGTTCTAACTGTTGCTTTCTGACCTGCATACAGGTTTTTCAAAAGGCAGGTCAGGTGGCCTGGTATTCCGATCTCTTGAAGAGTTTTCCACAGTTTGTGGTGATCCACAGAGTCAAAGGCTTTGGCACAGTCAATAAAGCAGAAATAGATATTTTTCTGGAACTCTTTTGCTTTTTTGATGATCTACTGGATGTTGGCATTTGATCTCTGGTTCCTCTGTGTTTTCTAAATCCAGCTTGAACATCAAGGATTTCACAGTTCACGGTTTACATATGATACTTTAATAGTGATTATATGACATTACACATTGGTTGAAACCCATAGAACTATACAGAACAAATAGTGAACCCTACTATAAATGATAGGCTTTAATTAGTTATAGTGTATCAATAGTGGTTCATCAATTTTGGGGGGCTTGGTGTTAAAGAATCTGCTTGCCAATGCAGGAGACTGGATCCTTGAATCAGGAAGATCCCCTGGAATAGAAAATGGCAACCCATTCCAATATTCTTGCCTGGAAAATTCCATGGACAGAGGAGCCTTGTGGGCTATAGTTCATGGGGTTGAAAAGAGTCGGACAGAATTGAGCCCAAGCACAATGTGAATGTCATGTGAATAACTGTACTACACTAATGCAAGAATGGAGTCTAATGGAACCCTCTGTATTATCTGCTCAATTTACTGTAAACCCAAAACGGCTCTAAAAAATAAGGTCTGTTAAAAAAAAAATCAAGGTGTTAGAAGGCTATCTTCCTTTCTGGAGTCTCCAGGACTCGATTTTTAAGCTTTCAGAGGTCATACACATACCTTGGTTTGTGTCCTCTTCTTGATCCTCAAAGCCAGTCATACATATTGTCTCTATGGGAATAGACTTTCTTTATCATGTCTCTTTCTCTGACCATACTTGGAAGAGGTTCTCCATATTTAAAGATTTATATGATTAAGTTTCATCAACCTGGATAATCCAAGAAAATGACTCTGTCTCAAGACCTTTAACCTTATTCACATTTGCAAAGTCCTTTCTGGCATGTAAAGTAACACACTTGCATGTTGTCAGGATTAGGATATAGGCCTCTTCGGGGAACTGTTATTCTGCCTACTACAATCAGGCAAGTAGTAAAATAATGAAAAAAATAAGGTTGATTCTAGAAATATTTAGAACAAGTATAGAGGGCTTTGTGTTTGGATGGATACATGAAAAACTGGTGGCCTCCAGGATGAAGAAGAGGAATAAGTTCACCACCACAAGGTTATTGGCTTGAAGACATGATGGTAAGCAATCCATGTAGGACTTCCTACATGTCCCTTTCAAAACAACATAATTAAGAAACAAACAAGAAACACTGACTCTAGACTTTTAGGAAAATTTATTGATTTGTGAATATATCTGACCTAACATGAAAACAAAATTTTGAAAAAGGTTTTTTAAATACAAAAGATAATTTTTTCTCCTGTTAAGACACTTTATAATCCCCTCAAAGTTCAGTTTCTTCTTACCACCATGTTTATGATGGCCATGATCTAATGAACCTGTAACTGACATTTTTGCCCCCAGTTAGGAATGTTTAATGTCTTCCCCTAGAGACTCAGAGCTAAAAATAATATGGTCCTTGCTTCTCCAGCTTCAGCTTTAACTACTTTCCTCTAACTTGTTCCTGGCTTAACACCCACTGAACTTCTTTCACTTCTTACACTGAGTCATGTTCCCTTCTTACCTCTAAGATGTTCTTTCTGAGCATACAGCTGGCTTTTCTTACCTCTGGCTGGCTAATTCCTTTGGTTCTTCTGAAAGTCACTTCTTCCAGAGGCCTTTCCTAGTCTTCTGAATCTGAGTTAGGTAGTCTACTCTCTAACAACCATCTGTGTATCTTCTATTATAGTGCTTGCCTGCGTGTTAAGTCACTTTGGTTGTGTCTGATTCTTTGTGACACTATGGACTGTAGCCCGCCAAGCTCCTCTGTCCATGGGATTCTCCAGACAAGAATACTGGAGCAGGTTGCCATGCCCTCCTCGAGATGATTTTCCCAGGGATCGAACCCGAGTCTTATGTCTCCTGCATAGGCAGGTGGGTTCTTTACTACTAGCACCACCTCAGAAGCTCCATTATAGTGTTTACTATTATTCTAAAAAGTCATTGCCAGTTTGTTTTCATCAGGAGACTAAAAACTATGCGAGATGTAAGAGTGGAGAGCATACCTGGCCTGGTCAACATTTTACTCCAGATGACTAGCCTGGTGTCCAGCATACAGTAGGTGATGCAGAAACATTAAATCAGAATATTAGGGGGTGGTGTCTTGAGAATCGGTATTTTCCCTAAAACTTCCTTGGTAATGCCAGTGTAGAGCTGGATTGAAGAAACATTGATATATCCCTCCTTCTTCTTAATAAACTCCCTTCCCCACTCCTATACTAACCAGTCCCTAACCTAGGGGATAAACGTTGCCCTGAAGGAAACTAGACTCAAAAGATGTCAAAAACTGGGAGAAATATAAAGGGCAAAAAACTGATTTTGAGAGAAACTTATTAAGTTCATTTTTAGAATGAGTTTTAGATTGATATATGTTTAATAGATAAATTTGATATATATTCTGAAGTTCAAAGGGAAGATAGGTCAAAGCTGCTGTATATTTTTAGATAGAAGTCTGCAGGGTTTATATTGTATGAGTACTATTAGTAATTCTTGTCAGAGTAATTTCATTTGGAGGAGTAGAGAAAGAAACTAAATTACAGGGGGAAAGAGTAGTCAGCCAGTGTAAACCAATGTTACAAGATCTTTAAGGAAAAGTAAAAGCTGTTGAATAGTAGTTTATCAGTGTATCAGATTCAGTTCAGTCACTCTGTCGTGTCTGACTCTTTGCGAACTCATGAATCGCAGCACACCAGGCCTTCCTGTCCATCACCAACTCCCGGAGGTCACTCAAACTCAGGTCCATCGAGTCAGTGATGCCATCCAGCCATCTCATCCTCTGTCATCCCCTTCTCCTCCTGCCCCCAATCCCTCCCAGCATAAGAGTCCTTTCCAATGAGTCAACTCTTCGCATCAGGTGGCCAAAATACTGGAGTTTCAGCTTTAGCATCATTCCCTCCAAAGAAATCCCAAGGCTGATCTCCTTTAGAATGGACTGGTTGGATCTCCTTGCAGTCCAAGGGACTCTCAAGAGTCTTCTCCAACACCACAGTTCAAAAGCATCAATTCTTTGGCGCTCAGCCTTCTTCACAGTCCAACTCTCACATCCATACATGACCACAGGAAAAACTATAACCTTGACTAGATGGACCTTTGTTGGCAAAGTAATGTCTCTGCTTTTCAATATGCTATCTAGGTTGGTCATAACTCTCCTTCCAAGTAGTAAGTGTCTTTTAATTTCATGGCTGCAGTCACCATCTGCAGTAATTTTGGAGGCCCCCAAAATAAAGTCAGCCACTGTTTCCACATCTATTTGCCATGAAGTGATGGGACCAGATGCCATGATCTTAGTTTTCTGAATGTTGAGTTTTAAGCCATCTTTTTCACTCTCCTCTTTAACCTTCATCAGGATGCTTTTTACTTCCTCTTCACTTTCTGCCATAAGGGTGATGTCATCTGCATATCTGAGGTTATTGATATTTCTCCCAGCAATCTTGATTTCAACTTGTGTTTCTTCCAGCCCAGTGTTTCTCATGATGTACTCTGCATAGAAGTTAAATAAACAGGGTGACAATATACAGCCTTGACGTACTCCTTTTCCTATTTGGAACCAGTCTGTTGTTCCATGTCCAGTTCTGTTACTTCCTGACCTGCACATAGGTTTCTCAAGAGGCAGGTCAGGTGGTCTGATATTCCCATCTCTTTCAGAATTTTCCACAGTTTATTGTGATCTACACAGTCAAAGGCTTTGGCATAGTCAATAAAGCAGAAATAGACGCTTTTCTGGAACTCTCTTGCTTTTTCCATGATCAAGCGGATGTTGGCAATTTGGTCTCTGGTTCCTCTGCCTTTTCTAAAGCCAGCTTGAACAATTGGAAGTTCATGGTTCACATATTGCTGAAGCCTGGCTTGGAGAATTTTGAGCATTACTTGACTAGCGTGTGAGATGAGTGCCATTGTGCGGTAGTTTGAGCATTCTTTGGCATTGCCTTTCTTTGGGATTGGAACGAAAACTGACCTTTTCCAGTCCTGTGGCCACTGCTGTGTTTTCCAAATGTGCTGGCATATTGAGAGCAGCACTTTCACAGCATCATCTCTTAGGATTTGAAATAGCTCAACTGGAATTCCATCACCTCCACTAGCTTTGTTCGTAGTGATGCTTTCTAAGGACCACTTGACTTCACATTCCAGGATGTCTGGCTCTAGGTGAGTGATCACACCATCGTGATTATCTGGGTCCTGAAGATCTTTTTCGTACAGTTCTTCTGTGTATTCTTGTATCAGATTAAAGGAAGAATAATTTCTTTCAAAATGATTTTCTTTCTATCCTATTTTTTTAAACAGGAAAGAAGCTTGAAGAGCTTGGAGAATGTTACTATGGAATGAAAACATTTAAAGACAGAGTGGAGTGAAAGTCACTCAGTCGTGTCCTACTCTTTGTGACCCCATGGACTATACAGTCCACGGAATGATCCAGGCCAGAATACTGGAGTGAGTAGCCTTTCTCTTCTCCAGGAGATCTTCCCAACCCAGGGGTCAAACCCAGGTCTCCTGCATTGCAGGAGGATTCTTTACCAGCTGAGCCATAAGGGAAGCCCTCTGAAGACAGAGGGATTGGAAGTAATGCTTGGTTCGAAGGCTGTTCTTGAAAGCATAAAAATGAAGCTCAAGAGTACAATCAGATAGAGGGCCCCCTATTTTGTGTAACCAGAAGTGAAAAGGGAAGTTTGAAAATAGGAATTTTACAAGGATAATCCTGGTAGGCATGTCTCTTTTTAAAAAAATAAGAATCAAGGTGCTCTACTGAATTAAAATGTATTGCAGACTTAGTGCTATATGTATTTATTGGACAGATAATTAGATGCTAGATATAATCCCGATTTTTCATAAAATGTATACAGTTCAATTAAAAAACTAAAAGCTGACAGATGAAACTGAGTCCGAGGAAACACATTTTTTTTTTTTTTTTTTGCAGAAATTTATTCCAGGTTTTATTTAACTTTTGCCTAGGCAAAAGTTCAATACATCTAAGTTTTTGCTTTTAATTTCAAGGAATACATCAAACTCCTCTTAATCATCCCCTTCTCCCCAAGATTATTCTCCATCTCTAAATTTCTTTTCAGAACTTTCACACTTGATATCAAATTACATAATAACGATTCTTACATTGGTTTAATCTGGACTATTAAGCTATCTTTGGAATATAAACTAAAATTGGTCTGAAAATCTACACATATCATTTTCAGTGAAAACTACCTCAAAAAGCAGTGAAATGTGTTAGAGGGCTTTTTTTTAGTGATGAAATGACACACATTGCTTATATGGTATTTGTGCCAAATGAACTCAAAAAAGAAGGTATAGAATAAATAACAGAATTCTAGAGCATAAAATAGGTAAATCTATTGTTAATTATTTACAATGCTAAAAGCAGCAGGAGCACAAAGGCATTGATAATTTAACATATTGGATTATCAAAAATAATTTACAATTTGGATTTATGTTATATTTTTGTACTAACAATTGAATAAAGGTTTCCTTGATATTTGGGCCAATCACTTTACATAAAATAATTTTGGAAGACTGGAAACACTTGATTTTGAAGGAGATGATATCTATGTATGTATGCATGCATGCATGTATCTTTCTCCCTCATCTGTATCTATCCATCTGTCTATTATCTGTCATGTATCCAACCTATTTATCTCTCTATATCTATTCTTTTATTCAATAGCTATCTGCAGGGTACTTGACTCTTAAGAATTTTCGGTTCTTCCTCAATCATGTGGGCATGTGGTTAAGTGTTTGATTTTCAAAGGTCTTCTCTGTAAATAAAGGCTAGTAAATCTAAGTAAATGAAAAGAGTTCTTAAGTCAACAGATCTGGAATTAGTAGGTGCTAATTGTCAATAATGATTGCCTAAGACATGAATAAAACAAAAGATTTGAGTGGATGCTATCAACAAGCTCAGAATAAATAAAAAAATCGACCAGACTACAATCTGAAATTTGTCAGATTTCACCAACATCTTATTTCAGTTGATCTTAAGTGAGCAGAAAAATATACTAGAACTATTACATTATGACTGCTTTTTCCTATTTCCCTTTGTTGTTAAGGACCTTTATTCTATTCAATAAAAATCCCCTTATCAATTAAATTATAATTTCACAGGTCATCAAGGATTTCTGCTTGGATGCTAAACAAGTATCTTTTAGTTTTTCCTAGTGTGATTTATGTTTACATTTTTCTATGTTAAAGGAGTAAACATGTAAGTAAATGAGTAGACATGTAAGTAAGTTAAGGTTAGTTGAGGTCATAGAAAATGCCTGTGCCAAAGGTTTGGAAGAATTAGTTAATGAGGACATTTCCCAATGTACTTTATCCTCACTATCTGTGACTGTGATTATTGACTGACCTGTCTCCATTATTGTTAATAAATAATGATAAGAATATGCTTACATTTTATAAATAAGGATTTCCCAATATTTGAAGTTGTTCCACATTTTACTGCTTGTTTGGGTTTGCAGAAATATAATCCACCTCTTTCTAAATGTGCCATTTGGCAAACATTTATTATAATATAGATTTAAATTAATTTTGTTTACATGTCATGGCATTATTGGCAATTTCTTCATGACAGCCATAGTGGAATACAAAATTTTGTTTAGGAATCACTAACTCAGAAAGGAGAAAAGATAATGAGTTTATGAAACTACTTTTACTCAAATTAGAGTGCCAACAATTTTTAAATGGAAAAGATTCAAGTGTTAACTACTTGAAAACTATAGCACTTTGCTTTTTCTTAGACCTCATTCCTTATTTATGATATTTAATTTTTAAGCTCCTTCCTTTATCTTCAGCCTTCATGCATATCAAGCTTTTTTTTTTGAATAGCAACTTTTTGTCAGTTACTTTTCATCTGGATTAATACTTCATACCACAGTCTCCTAACTGGTCTCTCTTTTTCCAGCCTTATCCCCATTCAATCTCTTCTTTCTGTCTTCAGACTTACAGATGATCTTTCTAAAATGCTATAGTAATTATGCCAAGCATGCCCTGTACCTCTCTCAAACACTAAAACTCTCCACGTCCTTCAGGATATTAACTGAATTACTTTTTGGGGCTTACCAAGTATTTTGTGATTGGATGGCCTCTTATTTTTCTTTTCTATTCCTTATACTTCTAAATAGGTTTCCATACTTTTTCTTCATGTAAATGTACTTCATAAACAATGTATACTCTTATTTTCATGTTTAAATTTTTCATAAATGGCAGCATACTGTCCCTGTTCCTTTGCAACTCACTTTTTTTAAAATATATTTACTTCTTGATTCATGTAGATCTAGTACTTTACTGTGCAGCAATCCATTACTTGGGGTGATCCAGGTGACCTGGCAGGCTATAGTCCATGACATCACAAAGAGTCAGACATGGCTAAGCTAATGAGTACACACACACACACACACACACACACACACACACACAACAATTTGCTAAAGAAAAATTTATTTCAATAAACCTAATTTATTTGTGTTTCTATTTTAATACCTTTGTATCTCTGAAATGAAGTGAAGTTGCTCAGTCGTGTCCGACTCTTTGCGACCCCATGTACTATAGCCTGCCAGGCTCCTCTGTCCATGGGATTCTCCAGGCAAGAATACTGGAGTGGGTTGCCATTTCCTTCTCCAGGGGATCTTCCCGACCCAGGGGTCGAATTGCTTCAGCCATGACTGCTGTCTCCAGTGAACTGAGTCCCTCTTCCTCCTCAGAGATGCCCCACACAGGCTGGTCTTGCCTGCACCCTCCACCTGCCTGTCTTTCTCTCTCTATTTTTTAAATTGGAGGATAATTGCCTTACAATGTTGTGCTGCTCGCTGCCATACATCAGTGTTAATCAGTCACAGTGAAATATATATATATATATATCTCCCTACCCTCTTGAACCTCTCTCCCTCTGCATTCCAATCCCTGGGTTGGGAAGATCCCCTGGAGAAGGAAATGGCAACCCACTCCAGTATTCTTGCCTGGAGAATCCCATGGACAGAGGAGCCTGGCAGGCTATAGTACATGGGGTTGCAAAGAGTCGGACACGACTGAACAACTTCACTTCAGAGATACAAAGGTATTGTAATAGAAACACAAATAAATTAGGTTTATTGAAATAAAATTTTCTTTAGCAAAGTGTATGTGTGTGTGTGTGTGTGTGTGTGTGTGTGTGTATGTGCTCATTAGCTTAGTCATGTCTGACTCTTTGTGATGTTATGGACTATAGCCTGCCAGGTCACCTGGGTCACCCCAAGTAATGGATTGCTGCACAGTAAAGTACTAGATCTACATGAATCAAGAAGTAAATATATAAAAAAAAGTGAATTGCAAAGGAACAAGGACAGTATGCTGCCATTTATGAAAAATTTAAACATGAAAATAAGAGTATACATTGTTTATGAAGTACATTTACATGAAGAATAAGTATGGAAACCTATTTAGAAGTATAAGGAATAGAAAAGAAACTAGAAAAATAAGAGGCCATTCAATCACAAAATACTTGGTTAACCCCAGAAAAAATTCAGACAATACCCTGAAGGACATGGAGAGTTTTAGTGTTTGAGAGAGGTACAGGGCATGCTTGGCATAATTACTATAGCATTTTAGAAAGATCATCTGTAAGTCTGAAGACAGAAAGAAGAGATTGAATGGGGATAAGGCTGGAAAAAGAGAGACCAGTTAGGAGACTGTGGTATGAAGTATTAATCCAGATGAGAGATGATGGCTTGAACGGTTTAGTGAGATGATAGTTTAGAGAGAAGTAAGAAAGTAAGCAAATTTGAAAGATATTAGATATTTGAGATTTGATAACAAAAGACTTGATTGACTTGATTTGGTGGGGAAGAATGGGAAGAAATATGAATGTCTCCAGCCACCTATATGATGCGATCAGCCCTCCAAATCCAACAATTTACATGGAGTATGATGGATGACAGTACAGGTTGCATTAGATCATGAATGTGTAATCGGCAAAATCCATCATGTGGACCACAGAGGACTTCACACAACAAAACTCCCAAGCTCTTTGATGAATAATCTTCAAGGGAGGGAAAAGTGGGGGTGGAGGAGGAACCAACTGCAATTTACGGGGCTTCATACTGTATAAAAATTGTTTAAACAGTTAACTTTTACAACAGACATGAACATCAACTGGATATTTTCATATTTATATGCTATTTTATTATATTTAAATATGTGTAATTTACCATAGTATTAAAAATAACCAACTCAGTTTGTCTCCTGGTTATTAGTTCTGGATGTGATAAGTTTAGCATAAAATAATTATTGATTTTGACCAGATTAAATCTATTTTTCCTCTTTAAGATTTTCTATTATTTTTTTTCTTTATTTAAAAAACCTTACATAAAAAAACAAAACAAAAAACTTTCTTTAAAAAAACCCCTAAAACTCTTAATTTTTGTATTTAAAATAGCTAATTCTATTTAGTTTTTAATTTATTTAGCTATTTGTTATGACTTTTTTTTCCTGCTTTTTGAAGAAGGGAATGATAACCCATTTCAGTATTCTTGCCTGGAGAATCCCATAGACAGAGGGGCCTGGTGCGCAATAGCCCATGGGGTTGGAAAGAGTCTGACATGACTTGACGACTAACGGTTTTGACTTTTTCATAATCATAGCATTAATATTAGCATTAATACTAAATGCTTCTTCAACTTATGATACCCAATATTATCTTAATTCTCCAGGCAAAAATCCTGGAATGGGTTGCCATTCCCTTCAGGAGATCTTCCCAATCCAGGGGTCGACCTCGTGTCTCCCACATGGCAGGCAGATTCTTTACCTTTTGATCCATCAGGAAAGCCGATTCATTTATTTAAATACTATGACTTCTTAACAAGGAGATAACTTTCTTAGCATCAATGATTCATCAACTTATAATATCCAATGTTACCTTAAAATACAATATAATATGTGTACTAGGATCTGTGTCTGTGCATGCCATTCAATTCATCAGCCAAATTGTGCATCTATTGGTAGATGCATCTTTATTATTATTCTATCATTTATTAAAGGCTATGTTTGATTCACTATATATTATAATTAATTTAATATTTAATATATTTTAGAATATTTTAATATTATTATGCCATTAAAATTAAACTGTGCCTACACTCTTTTTACCTATTGGTTTTTGTTTGATCACTACAATCACTTAATGAAATTGCAAAGTTAATCTTGGAATCGTCTCAGATATACAAAGAAATTTGGGAGAGATACTTCTTTAAACCATTTTCTCACTTAGGTAAAAGGTTAATCTCTATGTTCTTTCAATTTTCTTTGAATTCCTAATACATTTCACAGATTACTTTGATACATACATTCATTGCATGAACACTCATTGTATAGAGAATTCTGTTTCTATTGTAGATGAGATTTTTCAAGTTTTCTAACTGGCTATGGACTGCAAGGAGATCCAACCAGTCCATTCTAAAGGAGATCAGTCCTGGGTGTTCTTTGGAAGGACTGATGCTAAAGCTGAAACTTTAGTACTTTGGCCACCTCATGTGAAGAGTTGACTCATTGGAAAAGACTTTGATGTTGGGAGGGATTGGGGCAGGAGGAAAAGGGGACGACAGAAGATGAGATGGCTGGATGGCATCACTGACTCGATGGACATGAGTATGGATGAACTCCGGGAGTTGGTGATAGACAGGGAGGCCTGGCGTGCTTCGATTCATGGGATTCCAAAGAGTCAGACACGACTGAGCGACTGAACTGAACTGAACTGAAGTCGCTCAGTCGTGCCCGACTCCATGAACTGCAGCACACCAGTCATTCCTGTCCATCACCAACCCCCAGAGTTTACTCAAACTCATGTCCATTGAGTTAGTGATGCCATCCAACCATCTCATCCTCTGTCATCCCATTCTCCTCCCACCTTCAATCTTTCCCAGCATCAGGGGCTTTTCAAATCAGTCAGTTCTTCCATCAGGAGGCCAAAGTACTGGAGTTTCAGCTCCAGCATCACTCCTTCCAATGAATATTCAAGACTGATTTCCTTTAGAATGGACTGGTTGGATCTCCTTGCAGGCCAAGGGACTCTCAAGAGTCTTCTCCAACACCACAGTTCAAAAGCATCAATTCTTCAGTGCTCAGCTTTCTTTATAGTCCAACTCTCACATCCATACATGACTACTGGAAAAACCATAGCTTTGACTAGACAGACCACAGTCGGCAAGATAATGTCTCTGCTTTTTAATAAGCTGTCTAGGTTGGTCATAAATTTTCTTCCAAGGAGTAAGTGTTTTTTAATTTCATGGTTGCAGTCAACATCTGCAGTGATTTTGGAGCCCCCAAAATAAAGTATGCCACTGTTTCCACTGTTTCCCCATCTATTCCCCATGAAGTGGTGGGACCAGATGCCATGATCTTCGTTTTCTGAATGTTGAGCTTTAAGCCAACTTTTTCACTCTCCTCTTTTACTTTCATCAAAAGGCTTTTTAGTTTCTCTTCACTTTCTGCCATAAGTGCGGTGTCATCTGCATATCTGAGGTTATTGATATTTCTCCCAGCAATCTTGATTCCAGCTTGTGCTTCATCCAGCCCAGCATTTCTCAGGATGTATTCTGCAAATAAGTTAAATAAGCAGGGTGACAATATTCAGCCTTGACATACTTCTTTCCCTCTTTGGAACCAGTCTGTGGTTCCACGTCCAGTTCTGACTGTTGCTTCTTGACCTACACACAGATTTCTCAGGAGGCAGGTCAGGTGGTCTGGTATTCCCATTTCTTTCAGAATTTTCCACAGTTTGTTTTGATCCACAGAGTCAAAGGCTTTGGCATAGTCAATAAAGCAGAAGTAGATGTTTTTCTGGAACTCTCTTGCTTTTTTGATGATCCAACGGATGTTGGCCATTTGATCTCTGATTCCTCTGCCTTTTCTAAATCCAGCTTGAACATCTGGAAGTTCATGGTTCATGTACTGTTGAATCCTGGCTTGGAGAATTTTGAACATTATTTTGCTAGTGTGTGAGATGAGTGCATTTGTGCAGTAGTTGAGCATTCCTTAGCATTGCATTTCTTTGGGATTGGAATGAAAGCTGACCTTTTCCAGTCCTGTGGCCACTGCTGAGTTTTCCAAATTTTTGGCATATTGAGTGCAGCACTTTCAGAGCATCATCTTTTAGGATGTGAAATAGCTCAACTGCAATTCCATCACCTCCACTAACTTTGTTAGTAGTGATGCTTCCTAAGGCCCACTTGACTTTGCATTCCAGGATGTCTGCCTCTAGGTGAGTGATCACACCATTATGATTATCTGGGTCGTGAAGATCTTTTTTGTATAGTTCTGTGTAGTCTTGCCACTTCTTAATGTATTCTGCTTCTGTTAGGTCCATACCACTTCTGTCCTTTATTGTGACCATCCTTGCATAAAAATTTCCCTTGGTATCTCTAATTTTCTTCAAGAGAGCTTTAGTCTTTTCCATTCTACTGTTTTCCTCTATTTCTTTGCCTTGATCACTGAAGAAGCCTTTCTTATCTCTCCTTGCTATTGTTTGGAACTCTGCATTCAAATTGGTGTATCTTTCCTTTTCCCTTTTCCCTTTTTGCTTCCCTTCTTTTCACAGCTATTTGTAAGGCCTCCTCAGACAACCATTTTGCCTTTTTGCATTTGTTTTTCTTGGGGATGGTCTTGATCCCTGCCTCTTGTACAATATCCTAAAACCCTGTCCATAGTTCTTCATGCACTCTGTCTATCATATCTAATTCCGTGAATCTATTTGCCACTTTCAATGTTTAATTGTAAGGGATTTGATTTAGGTCATACTTGAATGGGCTAGTGGTTTTCCCTACTTTTTTCAATTTAAATCTGAATTTGGCAATAAGGAGTTCATGATCTGAGCCACAGTCAGCTTCTGGTCTTGTTTTTGCTGACTTCCACATCAGAAGTGTAGAACTTCTCCATCTTTGGCTGCAAAGAGTATAATCAATTTGATTTTGATATTGACCATCTGGTGATGTCCATGTAGAGTCTTCTCTTGTGTTGTTGGAAAAGGTTGTTTGCTATGACCAGTGCGTTCTCTTGGCAAAACTCTGTTGATCTTTGCCCTGCTTCATTTTGTACTCCAAGGCCAAATTTTCCCATTACTCCAGGTATTTCTTGATTTCCTACTTTTGCATTCCAGTCCCGTATAATGAAAAGGACATCTTTTTTGGGTGTTAGTTCTAGAAGGTCTTGTAGGTCTTCACAGAACCGTTCAACTTCAGCTTCTTCAGCATTACTGGTCAAGGTATAGACTTGGATTACTGTGATATTGAATGGTTTGCCTTGGAAATGAACAGAGATGGTTCTATCGTTTTTGAGATTGCATCCAAGTTCTGCATTTTGGATTCTTGTTGACTGGAAGGCCACTCCATTTCTTCTAGGGATTCTTGCCCACAGTAGTAGAGATATAGTCATCTGAGATATATTCACCCATTCCAGTCCATTTTAGCTTGCTGATTTCTGAAATGTCAATGTTCACTCTTGCCATCTCCTGTTTGTCCACTGTCAATTTGCCTTGATTCTGGACCTAACATTCCAGGTTCCTGTGCAATATTGCTCTTTACAGCATCAGACTTTACTTCCATCACCAGTCACAACCATAACTGGGTGTTCTTTTTGCTTTGGCTCTGTCTCTTCATTCTTTCTGTGGTTAGTTTCTCCAGAAGCGTATGGAGCATGTATCAACTTGGTGAGTTGATCTTTCAGTGTCTTATCTTTTTGCTTTTTCATACCATTCATGGGGTTCTCAAGGCAAGAATACTGAAGTGGTTTGCCACTCCCTTCTCCAGTGGACCAGGTTTTGCCAGAACTCGTCACCATGTCCCATCCATCTTGGGTTGCCCTACAGGGCATGGCTCATAGTTTCTTTGAGTTAGACAAGGCTGTGATCCATGTGGTCAGATTGGTTAGTTTTCTGTGATTGTGGTTTTCAGTCTGTCTGCCCTCTAATGGAGAAGGATAAGAGGCTTATGGAAGCTTCTTGATGGGAGAGACTGAGGAGGGGGAAACTGGGTCTTGTTATGATGGGTGGGGCCATCCTCAGTAAATCTTTAATCCAATTTTCTCTTGAAGGGCGGGGCTGTATTCCTCCTGGTTATTTGACCTGAGGCCAAACTATGGTGGAAGTAATGAAGATAACCTCTTTCAAAATTCCCATGCAAGCAATGCTACACTCAGTGCCCCCAACCCTGCAGCAGGCCTCCACCATTTCACGCCTCTGCCAGAGACTCCTGGACACTCATGGGCAAGTCTGGGTCAGTGTCTTGTGGGGTCACTGCTCCTTTCTCCTGGGTTCTGGTGCACACAAGGTTCTGTTTGTGCCCTCCCAGAGTCTGTTTCCCCAGTCCTGTGTAAGTTCTGGTGGCTCTATAGTGGGTTAATGGTGACGTCCTCCAAGAGGACTTATGCCATTACCAGGTCTGCTGCACCCAGAACCCCTGCCCCTGAAGCAGTCCACTGCTGACCCGTATCTCCTCAGGAGACACCCAAACACAGTTCTGACTGTCTCTATGGGGTCTCTGGGTCCTGGTGCACACAAGGTATGTTTGAGCCCTCTGAGCGTCTCTGGTGGGTATGGGGTTTGATTCTAAATATGATTTTACCCCTCCTACCATCTTGCTGGGGCTTCTCCTTTGCCTTTGGATGTGGGATATCTCCTCAAATTTGCAGCAGCACCATGCAGCTGCTGCTTCAGTGCCGACTGTCTTGCTGGGGTTTCTCTGCCCTTAGACATGGAGTATCTCCTTACAGTCACTCCAGTGCCCAGCAGTTAGATAATTATTTTGGTTGGAAGAAAAGTTATGACCAACCTAGATAGCATATTGAAAAGCAGAGACATGGGAAATAGATGGAGAAACAGTGGAAACAGTGTCAGACTTTATTTTTCTGGGCTCCAAAATCACTGCAGATGGTGATTGCAGCCATGAAATTAAAAGACGCTTACTCCTTGGAAGGAAAGTTACGACCAACCTAGATAGCATATTCAAAAGCAGAGACATCACTTTGCCAACAAAGGTTCGCCTAGTCAAGGCTATGGTCTTTCCTGTGGTCATGTATGGATGTGAGAGCTGGACTGTGAAGAAGGCTGAGCGCCGAAGAATTGATGCTTTTGAACTGTGGTGTTGGAGAAGACTCTTGAGAGTCCCTTGGACTGCAAGGAGATCCAACCGGTCCATTCTGAAGGAGATCAGCCCTGGGATTTCTTTGGAAGGAATGATGCTGAAGCTGAAACTCCAGTCCTTTGGCCACTTCATGGGAAGAGTTGACTCATTGGAAAAGCCTCTGATGCTGGGAGGGATTGGGGGCAGGAGGAGAAGAGGACGACAGAGGATGAGATGGCTGGATGGCATCACTGACTCGATGGATGTGAGTCTGAGTGAACTCCGGGAGTTGATGATGGACAGAGAGGCCTGGCATGCTGTGATTCATGGGGTCACAAAGAGTCAGACACGACTGAGCGACTGAACTGAACTTACAACACAATTTCCCAAATCTAATCATAGATTGGACTATTGCTTCCTTTTTTTAAAAGCAAAAGTCTTTTGTATGAACAATTGAAGGAAGTTAAAATTATACAAATTAAGTACAATTAAGCACTCCCTCCATGAGCACAGAAACAAATTAATCAAAAACTTGAACCACCAAATTCATGATCACCTAACATCTGTATTCATTAATTCATTTCTATCTCAATGTGATGGTGATAACATACCTACAATGAGAAATGTTGGAAGTTGGAAACATTTCTGGCAATAGTAAAGATTTCTAGCTTGGGATTGTAAGATAAAGTAATTTGGTAGGAGCAGACATGTCTTGGGGAAATAAACTGTCCATGATTTGGCTGGAGAAAAGCAGTGGAGATGAAGACAGGAAGAAGACACAGAGCAACTGGGGACGCTCAGAAAATCAGTATCAGGATAACTGAAATTCACAAAAAATTCCCAGATCTCAGTTTGGTCCAAGGAATACACATTCAGTGTTGCCTATGGTATATTTGTATAGATTAGTATTTTTCTTAGCTTAAATTTATAAATATATGTTGCACAAAGGTAAGGTTTTCTAAAAGTATGTATCTTTTGAAAACTTCAAAGCTTGTAAAAACAAGTGAAAATAATTTTCACACAGTGTTTTCTGGACAGATAAACAGTTCATTCTGAAAAACAAGTAAGATTATAAATAGATGTATATCACGTAATGGTAGAATGTTGAATGAACTGTGAATGGATGTCTTTACATATGTAAATAACTATGTTGAAATACCTTTGATGTTTTTATGAGATTTTTGTCGTATGTTTAAATAATGATCACAATATAAAATATCTAGGAGAAGAAAATTTTATACTTTTCCAGTTGAATTATTGCAATGGACACGTTAGAAGAGAATCAAATCTTTTTAATATCTTGTTCAGTTACAGCCCTAATCAAGTCCACAAATCATGCCTTTCTATAATGTAAGAGAAATGATTAAGGGTCCATTTTGTTGTTAATTCCCATTAGCACTGATGAGCGCCAAGCACATGTATCAAAGGAAGAATAGACTCTTTCAGAACTAAGAAATATTAAAGATATTTAAAATGTCTTTAAGATATTTAAAATGTCTAGAGTTTAACAGCATTTTCTTCAAGATAATCATCATTTTTAAGCAGAATACTCAAAGGTGTTGGTAATTCAATCAATAGAAGGGATCCCTTTTCTCCACACCAGTGCTGAATAATTTCTTCTGAAAATACTGTCATTTGGTTGTACCCAAAGCTTTTCTGCAAATACTGCCAACCACTTGTAGCCACTGAAGACTTTATCACACCAGAAAAATAAATGAACATTAGGACCAAATTGTTCCCTACCAACGTGTGTCTGGTTCTGTTTCGGCCATGCATGTAATGTCTCTTACAGAGAAAACTGGTTCGTCCTGCCTTCTGTTTTTCTGTTTCAGAAACAATTTACAGAGTTTTTTTAATAGCAGGGGGGTGAAAAATATCTTTCTTGTGGGTCTCTGTTGTGCTAGGAATCCTTCACTTTGGTCTTACAGCTACCAGCTATTAATAGCTAATCATTTCCTTAAGTAAACCCTAAAAACAGATAATTTCAATAATGTCAAACTATATTTTCCTAATTCGGTTTTCTTATAAAATTTTATGAATGAATATATGTGGAGCAGAGGAGCTGAAGTGGTCACAACAATTTCCCTTCACATTCTTATTTTATCAAAGTTTGCTTTCAAAGTCTAAATATGTGCCATGGCTAATGTTACCTTTTGCTTTAAAACTTCTCTGCTCTAATGTACAGATATTTCGGCCCGGATGGCTTAGGAGTGGTAATAATAGCAAATAAAAACCTAAATTAAGGGTGAGACAGTAAATAAATTTTTAATCATATAAAATTTAATACTTATGTTAAAGAACAAAATATGAAAAGTCATTTTATACAGACTAAATTTATATCAGAGCTGAATTTAAAGTTGTGAAGCTTTGAGTGATATGATAATCATGTTTTCTCCCCCTTCAGTTGTACTAGGGGATTGAAATTTATATACTCAATAACTAGAAAAGTATCATAATGGATCAGACCGTCTCTCTCCATTTTTTGTTGTCACTCCCACAGTGATTTTAATATTTTTCCAATGTCTTTGCTGATTTCTTGTGCCAAGCATTGTTTTCAAATATATGCTCTTTTGAAATGAGTACAATGCATGTTTCTTACCACATACACACATTTTACAGGTACTGCAACTAAATCTTAAAGAAGAAGAAGCAAAAAATAGAGAATGGTGATGTCTCCTGCCAGTTTCAAACTTTACTAAACATATTTTAAGTCTTCAATGTAAACTATTTTTATCACTTGACTCAAGCTTTATTATCTTTCCCAAACATGAAGGGAAAGGGAATCTTTCACAAGGCAAACTAACATCACATTTGCTTTATTCCTGGTTTTCAAATGTTTTGGGCAAAATTCCAGAGACACTGATGAATTTCATGCATTTAATTCATGTTAAACTGGACTTGTGATTTATACAATTACAGTACGCTTGAGTTTTCTCCTCTGAGTAGTGGCCAAATATATTGTTAATTTATTGAATTCTTCACAGAAAGTGATGCATGCATTATGTGAAAAGAGTAAAGTAGCTGCAATGAGTCATACAAACAAATTCGACGTCTTATGAAAAAAGGCATAAAACTCAAATAAGGCCGATTGTTCTTTTCTTGGATCAGATCAGAGATGTGATACATTTTTTTCCCTCATGAAATGATTATAGTGTAATTGAAAGAGAAACAAGGCAGCGAGTTGCTCTAGCCACGTAAGCCTTTTCTGCAGCTGTATATAAACTGTTACAGGCAGCTCTTTTTTTTTTTTTTTTTGGTCTTCATTAAAATGAAATACAGCATGCACAATATAATGGAATTTATCTTTTCAAATTGGAATTTGAAAAACAATTTTTTAAACATTGCAGTTAAGGAGGCATCTCTTTATAATCAGTTATTTCATCAATAAACTTCAGTTAAGGGCACTTTTATGAAGCTAAATAATCTCCTTTACTTTTAATGAATACACATGATCTAGTAAAACACCTAATTCATTCTTTATCGCGTGGGACCTAGAGTTATAAAATGACAGCATGTAGATTGTATTATAAGATGTATATGTTTATTTCGTGAAATGCAAATGTTTTCTTCCCATGATAAATGAAAAGCATATATGAAAATTGTAGTAGATATTTAAAATGACACTATGCTTTCTCTGGGTTGTGGTTCCTACACATTTTTCCAGGTGTCTGACATGAAGGTAGCATTTTTTTTTTAAATTAACTTTGGGCATCTGATATATAGAAGATAAGTGAGATAACTTTTTCTCTAGAAAATGGTCTTTTCTTCTCAACCTTCACTGAATGATACCCACACAAGATATTTGCCACATAAGACACCCGCAATTACCACTAGATCATCAGGGACTGTCATGAAATTTCAGTTTTTGTCAGAAGAAATGTACTGAATTGCTCAGTTTCCCTAACGCCTGTTAAGAAGTTCACTTTGATACTCTCACAGTCTCCATACATCACTTTTAACTGAGTGAATACACTTGTTTGTAGAAAACCTCAGTCCCAAACAATAATTACCATAATGTCCTACATAATTAACAAATCAATCCAGATGCTGGAAAACTGTCATAAATGAATTAATATTTTGTGCAGAAATTCATTATGTAAGCCAGGGGTTCCCAACCTCCAGGATCTAATGGCTGATGATCTGAGGTGGAGCTGATGTAATAATAATAGAAATTAAGTGCACAATGAATGTAATTCACTTGAGTCATCCCCAAACCATCCTCCTGGTCAATGAAAAAATTGTCTTGCACGAAACTGGTCCCTGCTGCCAAAAAGGTTGTGGACTGCTGATAAGCCGTTCTTACATTTGTTATGGGAGACACTGGTTTTTCCTCCTAACTCTGAAGCTAATAAAACTATGAGGATACTTGTAAAATACCACAATTTCAGGAACATGGCCCAGTTAAAAATATTATCAGTGTCACGAGCTATTTAGAATAGAACTGTGTATGAATGAATAACAACTTAGACATAACCAAATTTGAAAGGGTAAAGATATTTCTGGTGTTTTAACAAACGAGTCTGTTTTTCAGAGATTTATTTTGGACTGTTGATCAACTTCTTACATTAAATAACCAGCACTTATTAAAATCAGTGCTCTCTTATTCTTTATAATAAATCAACATGAAAATAATTATGCAAGGAGTAGGCCACGATCTAATTTTCATTCTAAAGCAGTCACAATGTTTGTGCGGGTGTGCACTGCCCTAGCCATAAGGGTGTCATTAACTTGCTGGCTTACATATATGGCAACCCCCTCCTCAACTTGGACTTTTGGAGGTGTCCAACCTGCATGGCTTCATGTGGTCACCCTGAGTTCAATTAATACTTACACCTAAGAAATTTTTTTGGGGGGATGGGGAAGATAATACTCATTACATTACGGGAAGACATTTCAGTTTATTAAAAATATGCTTTTCAATTTACACAGTAAAAATTTCAAAATTTTTATTGAAATTCTGAATCATATCATTACTTGACAATAAAGCAATTTGTCAGTAATGATGCATGCAATACAATTTTTAAAATTTTAACTTTGCTGTCCTGACTTTTAATAATGCTTGCCTAGATCAACTGTGGGGTTCCCCGGTGGCTCAGTGGTAAAGAATCTGTCTGCAATGCAGGAGACCTGGGTTCAATCCCAGCATTGAGAAGATCCCCTGGAGAAGGAAATGGCAACCCACTCCATTATTCTTGCCTGGAGAACTCCATGGACAGAGGAGCCTGGCGGGCTACAGTCCATGGGGCTGCAAAGAGTCAGACACAACTGAGCGACTAACACTTTCACTTTCAGATGACTGTATTTAATTTCTAATATTTTAACACAATGTCTGAAATTTGAAAATACTTCTCTTATGGCTGCCTTTCCTTAACATTGAAAAATACATAACTTAAAAATGGAGGGATACTGTCTTCATATTAAGAAGAAAAAATATGCCACCCTGAATCTTCAACAGAAAACTCAAAAGATGCACACAGTTTGAGGGCAATAGAGTGAAATCTGAGAAAAAAATTTGGTTGGAGGAAACCTCAAGAGGTTATCTTTCTGCTTCATCCCACTGGCTTCAGGCAAACTTTACCTAAACTATTGTAGGCAGATGGGTATCTGTACTCTTTTTAAAGATCTTGAGGGAAGTAATTCCATAATCTCTTAATATCCTTTTTTATATCTAATCTATTTGTCCATTTAATTTAGTTTATCTTCAGCAGACATGGATAATGTTTCCCTTTACAATATAATTCATCAAAACCTTGATAATTGAGGTAATGTTTACATTTGAAAGAAAAGATGGCAATCTCTTCAAAGAGAAAAGAGTATTGTTATTATAATTTTAAATAGAGATGTTAACAGTTAACATTAATGGTCAATGTAAGAGAAGAATAAAATTATGAATTTTGAGACCATTTGATGCCAAACATCATATTTGTTTTTAATGAGACAATAATGCCACCTTGAGAAGTGTATCTAACTTTTTTTTTCATAATGAAAAAAATTCTGTTTTCAAACATGAATAAAATCTTTACACAATAGTTGCTATAGTGAGTAGCTATTTCAGAGGATTCTGTAGAATTCTAGTTGTCAGTGTCTTTATATTTAGTATTTAATATTGTTTGTGCTGCATTAGTAACATATTTATAACTCTTTTTACACATTATCACTCTTGTAATTATAATTGTTAATAGCTGAGCTGATCAATATTAATTCATTTTCAACACATTAAAAATAAAACATATTTTTGCCTTTGCAAAAGGCAAAAATAATTTTAACAAAGGCAAAATTTTCTACAAATTTAGGGATATAACTATGACATAAAGATGTTAAACCCCACTCTTGCCTGGAAAATCACATGGATGGAGGAGCCTGGTGGGCTGCAGTCCATGGGTTCGCTAAGAGTCAGACACGACTGAGCGACTTCACTTTCACTTTTCACTTTCATGCATTGGAGAAGGAAATGGCAACCCACTCCAGTGTTCTTACTTGGAGAATCCTAGGGATGGGGGAGCCTGGTGGGCTTCCGTCTATGGGGTCACACAGAGTTGGACATGACTGAAGCGACTTAGCAGCAGCAGCAGCAAAGATGTTAAATTTGTAAGTTATGTGTAAATTTGGACATGAATTTGAGCAAACTCTGGGAGAGTGAAGGACAAAAGCCTGGTGTGCTGCAGTTGACCTAGTCAGACATGACCTAGTGATTGAACAACAGCAATGAAAGTAAATTTGTGTGCTCCTCTTTTAAGCAGTTAAATTAGTAGACTATATATTTTTTTGTTATGATAAAACCTCTCATTTGAATCTGGCTGTCTTTTTTTCTTTAGCATTGTGCCAACCAGATAATTTAAATGAGCAAAACTGGATGGATGGAAAAAATTTAACCACCAGAATTATACAAATTTATTTTTATCATAAAATATTCTATAAATATAACATTAGATATGTGATTTTATTTTTGGCTAAAATGGAAGCAAATATATAGAGTATTCAATAAGTTAATGGTTTTTTTTTTTTTAATTCATGATTCCTCGGTTTAGATCCAAAGTGTTTCACTTTTTCTTCTGTTCTAGTGTTGACATTGGGTTTTATGTATTCTGTTGTAATGTATCTTTTATCTTTAAATGATGCTCAGTTTTCTTCAGTTCACTATGGAAAACAGATGTTCCTAAATATAGCTACTTCCAAACATGTATAGACTCTTTGCACAAGAATTTCTACAATTTGTAGAATTCTGGTTTTTGGTGTCACCATATTTGGATTCTAAAAAGTGTGTCACATGCTGGTTCAGTAGTAAATTGCTTGTAATTCTTCATTCATGTTATCTCTTTTATGGTTTTTTTTAAGAATTTGGTCTTTAAATGCGTAATTTGGGAAATGTATTTCAGGCGATCCTTTTTGCATTTGTAGAACGATCTTAGCATAGGAAAATGAACCAAATGTTCAGTGTTATTTTGATTTCCCAAAGATAAAACTCCAAGAATGAGTTACTCAAATCATACATTTGTGTAGCTAGTGCAAAATTACTGCAAAGACATTTAAACAATCTTGATGTTTAAAATATCAGCCTAAAAAGCCAAGTTTTTGATTGAGTTTTAACTGGCGACAGGTGGTAATTTGCCTGACTGTCAAGAACAAGAAATTGTTTTCAATCCCATGTGTTTGTATGTGGGTATGTGTGTGTATGGATATATATAAATATATATATATATACACACACACACATAAATTCAGCATCATGCTGTATGAAAGTTACTAACCTGTGTGTAGACAGCTGTCTAATAACTGGGCTCCTGTTTCATCAAACAAGGCGTCAAAACTTCAGTTGTTCAAGCCCCAGAAGCACATCTAGGGAGAAGTTCTTTCTTGCTATGTTCATAATGAGCTTAATTGTTAACATTTTTAGCTCAAAGATATACCTCATAACTGATACAGTGAACACAGGTACACTTTTTGTCCTTGTATGAGACACTGCTGTCTTTCATTTAAGTTTCACATAACTGCAAGAACCCTTACTCATGCTCACTCACAAAATCACGACGTTCACCTCTTGAGAATTTTTCTCACAAAATAAATAATTTTCTGAATGTATGCCTACTATTTCACCAGGCACCTAAGTATTTTTTTCAGATCAAATCTTTGCGACCCCATGGACTGCAGCCCATCAGACTCCTCTGTCCATGGGATTTCCCAGGCAAGAATACTGGAGTGAGTTGCCATTTCCTTCTCCAGGAGATCTTTCTGACCCAGGGGTTGAATCTGCATCTCCTGAATTGGCTGGTGGATTCTTCACCGCCGTGATAAAGAGCACAAAAATACTGTAACTTTCCACTACTTTGTCTTATAAAGTCTCAAGACTTTCACACTAAATAGTATTTTTAACTAGAGTTCCATTTGCAAATACTTGTTTCTGTTTGGGACTCTTAATTTCTGCTGTTCTCTATGTTTAGTCGCTAAGTTGTCTCTGATTCTTTGTGACCCCATGGACTGTAGCCTGCCAGGCTCCCCCATCCATGGGATTTTTCCAGGCAAGAATACTGGAGAGGGTTGCCATTTCCTTCTCCAGTTGATCTTCCTTACCTAGGGATAGAACCTGGGTCTCCTGCATTACAGGTGGGTTCTTTACCAACTGAGCTACCAGGGAAACCCCGCTATCCTCTATCGATTATACTTTATGAACTTATCAACTATAAAAGGCCTTGATGTCAGAGCAATGTTTTTCAGTTAATACACATTTGCATTTTATGGCAACCCCATCTTTTATTTGCATTTTGAAAATAAGCCCTGTTTATCAGTATTTTTTAGTTAATTAGACATACATTTATGTACATACATGTATGTAATTAACATACATTTTCCCATATATTGGTATTACTCTTATTGTTTTTTCATATCCGTGAACTAAGTGGTAATCTTTTGTATATTTTTGGCTGTGCCAGGCCTTAGTTGTGGCATCATTTATGTTTGTTGGGGCATGCAAAATCTTTTAGTTGGAGCATGTGGGATCTAGTTCTCTGACCAGGGATTGAACCTAGGCCTCCTGCATTGGGAGCACAGAAACTTAGCCACTGGGCCACCAGGGAAGTCCCCCAAGTGGTAGTCTTTTACACAGACATGATATGTAAGTATATTGAACATAAGCTAGTTGACATTTTCATAAATGAACCTGAATGCCCAATTTTTTATGGAGACATGGGCCCCTCTTGTCTTATCTTATATTTCCCATAGGGAAATGGACACAAGAAAAATTTTCTTTCAATTTTACTAGATGAAAAATAACAGAACAAACGCTATCATAGAGAGTAGATGCCACTTAGTTTCAGTTGTAGAGAGACCACAGGAGATGGTGAGGACTACAGAATTGAAGAGAAACTATGTCATTTAATAGTGCAAGTCACTACTTAACTTTGGTTTATTGATGCCACATCAGAATCTGGGCATAGTGTTTCAAGTGACTTAAAATATGGCATTATATCCTGCCTGTACTGCCGGGCTTTCCAAGTGGCTCAGTGGTAAGGAATCCGCGTGCCAGTGCAGAAGACACAGGTTTGATCTCTGGGTCAGGAAGATCCCCTGGAGAAGGAAATGGCAACTCACTTCAGTTTTCTTGCCTGGGAAATCCCATGGACAGAACAGCCTGGCAAGCTACAGTCCATGGGGTCACAAAATAGTCAGACATGACTTAGCGACTGCTGCTGCTGCTAAGTCACTTCAGTCGTGTCCGACTCTGTGTGACCCCATAGACGGAAGCTCACCAGGCTCCCCCGCCCCTGGGATTCTCCAGGCAAGAACACTGGAGTGGGTTGCCATTGCCTTCTCCAATGCATGAAAGTGAAAAGTGAAAGTGAAGTTGCTCAGTCGTGTCCGACTCTTAGCGACCCCATTGACTGGAGCCTACCAGGCTCCTTCATCCATGGGATTTTCTAGGCAAAAGTACTGGGGTGGGGTGCCATTGCCTTCAACAACAAATCCTGCCAGCATTAGGGTGGCAAAAATGAAATGTCCAGAGATCATTTTTGGCTTAAGGCCCACAAGCTGGTGATTTCATTGAAACACATTACTTGTTTTTATTTATACTAACATTACTCAGTTTTATCCTCCAACTTTACTACAAGGTCTTTCTCTGAAAAGCATGTCATTACTAAAAGAAAATAATACTATGCTTAGAGGATGAATATTTCACTTTTGTTGATGATCTGTACAAAACCTTTTGTAGACATATAAGGAATTTCAAAAAAATATTTTGAATTTGTGATGATTACAAATATGCATTCTGGAGTATAATGACCTTGGGAGAAAAAAAAACCCTTCATGTCTCAACGATCTCTATAATATTGGGAAAGAATGGCTCCTACTAATATGATTGTTATGAAAATTCAGTGAGATAAACATGTGAATATCTTAGCACACTGTGCTGCTCAAGTTTTTTAAAGGTACATTTTATTTTTTTTAAGAGCAATTTTAGGTTCACAGTAAAACTGGATGGAAAATATGGAAAGTTCTCCCAAACATGTATAGTCTCTCTCATGATCAATATCCCACATCAGGGTAGTACATTTGTTACAATTAATACAACTACACTGACAGATTATCATCCCAAATCCATCGTTTACAGTGGGGTTCACTTTTAATGTGCATTCTGTGGGTTTGATCAAATGTATAAAAACATATATCCACCATTATAGTATCATATAGAATAGTTTCATGGCATGAAAATTCTTCTCCATCTACCCCCTCCAACTCCTCCCAACCCCCAAAACCACCAATCTTTTTTACTATCTCTATTTTTGGAGAATTTCATGTAGTTGGAATCATACAGAATTTTCAGATTGTTTTCTTTCATCCAATAAGATTCATTCAAAGGATGCTGTCTTTGCAAGCCTCGATAGTTTATATCTTTTTAATATTGAATAATAATCCATTGTCAGAATGCACATTTTGCCCATTTACCTAATGAAAGACACTTTTGTTGCTTCCAAATTAGTTAAAATAAAGTTTCCATAAATATCCACATACAGGTTTTGAGGTGAATGTAAGTTGTCAACTTTTTAAGTAAATACATGTAGTGTAAGAAACTACCAAACAATTTTCCAAAGTGGCTGTACCATTTGGCATTCTCACCAGCAACAAATGACAGTTCCTGTTGCTCTATATCACTGTCAACATTTGGTCATGTCAGTATCTTAGATTTTTATTTAAAACATGTGGCCCCACCACTGCAATTTTCCCAGTGAGGGAGTACGGTGGTGGTGGGGGTGGTGGTTTAGTCGTTAAGTCATGTCCGACTCTTGTGACCCCATAGACTGTAGCCATGGGATTCTCCAGGCAAGAATACTGGAGGGGGTTGCCGTTTACCTCTCCAGGGGATCTTCCCAACCCAGGAATTTAACCCAGGTCTCCTGCACTGCAGGCAGATTCTTTACTGACTGAGTTATGCGGGAGTAGGGTAGTTTCAGCTCTTCCTCCAGTCGGCCGTGCTATAATTGCAGTCAATCAGGTCCCAAAATCCACAACATCACAGGCCTGGTGATATGTTGATGCAGACTGAGTGGTTTAGGGGCTCAGGATCAAGGAGCCACTAATCATATTGAAGTTCAAGTCAAAAATAACCACCCGAGACTAGGACCTACTATCAATAATGAAGACAACTAGATTGCTCATCAAGATGATTTTAACCAGCTTCTGGCCCTGCTGAACACTCGCCATGGGCAAGAAACGGGAGACTCCCCAAACAACAAGGAAAAGAAATCTTCCAGTCTTGAAGACAAGTCCAAAATCTCCAAAAACTGTTCATGTATGAAATTCATAAAAGGGAAGCCTCTCTCATCTTGGAGCTGAACAGATCTTGACTGCATTTTTGGAAAAAGACAGAAGATGACTTTTGAGAGACTAAGCCCTGAGCCTTTGGAGTGGGAGCATTGACTCCAAGAACCTAGACTACCAGAGAAATAACCCTAGGGGGTGTCAAATAGTGAGAACGCACACAAAGGAAACCAATGGAATACAAGACTCAGCACCACCCAACCACCAGTAGAACCCTGTGCAGGACGCCTCAACTAAATAAGAAAGCTGTGGTACATATACACAATGGAGTATTACTCAGCCATTAAAAAAAATACATTTGAATCAGTTCTAATGAGGTGGATGGAACTGGAGCCTATTATACAGAGTGAAGTAAGCCAGAAAGAAAAACACAAATACAGTATACTAACGCATATATATGGAATTTAGAAAGATGGTAACAATAACCCTGTATACGAGACAGCAGAGGAGACACTGATGTATAGAACAGTCTTTTGGACTCTGGGAGAGGGAGAGGGTGGGATGATTTGGGAGAATAGCATTGAAATATGTATAATATCATGCTTGAAACGAGTCGCCAGTCCAGGTTTGATGCCTGATATCGGATGCCTGAGGCTGGTGCACTGGGATGACCTAGAGGGATGGTATGGGGAGGGAGGACGGAGGAGGGTTCAGGATGGGGAACACATGTATACCTGTGGCGGATTCATTTTGATGTATGACAAAACCAATACAATACTGTAAAGTTAAGTAAAATAAAAATTTAAAAAAATAAAAAAAAATAACAAACAAAACAAAAATACAAACCAGATCTTCAGCAGACAGGATTACAGTCTCACTTAGCCTTGCCCATCAGAGGAAAAACAAACAAAAACTCAGCACAAATCTCACCCTATATGAAGCTTACACAAACCACTGGACCAACCTTAGATGGGCAGAAACCAAAAGGAAGAAAGAATTCAATCTTGAAGCCTGGGAAAAGGAGACTTCAAACACAATAAGTTAAAAAAGAAATAATGAAAAGACAGAGAAATACTACACAAATGAAGGAATAAATTACAGAAGTCCAAATAACAAGAAATAGCAAACTACCTGAACAAGAATTCAGAATAATGACAGTAAAGATGACCAAAAGCCTTGAAAACAAAATGGAGAAAATTCAAGAATCAATTAATAAAGACCTAGAAGAATTAAAGAATAAACATGCAGAGACAAACAACAAAATTACTGAAATTAAAAATAGTCTAGAGTGAATCAATAGCAGAATATCTGAAGTAGAAGAACAAATCAGTGAGCTGGAAGATAAAATGGTGGAAATAACTTCTGAAGAGCAGAATAAAGTAAAAAGAATGAAAATAACTGAGGATAGTCTCAGAAACCTCTGGAACAATATCAAACTCGCCAACATTTGAATTATATGGGTTCCAGAAGAAGAAGAGAAAAAGAAAGCGTATGAGAAAATTTTTGAGGAGACTACAGTTGAAAATTTCCTGAACATGGAAAAGTAAATAGTCAATCAAGTCCAAGAGGCACAAAGAGTCCCCTACAGGATAAATTTGTATTATTCAAGGAGAATAACACCAAGACACACAATAAACTAACAAAGACTAAATACAAAGAAAGAATATTAAAAGCAGCAAGGGAGAAGCAAAAAGTAACATACAAGGGAAACCCCATATGCTTAACAGATGATCTTTCAGCACAAGGGAATGGCAAAATATATTTAAAGTACTGAAAGGGAAAAATCTACAACCAAGATTACTGTACCCAGCAAGGATCTCATTCAAAATTGATGGAGAAATAAAAAGCTTTTCAGACAAGCAAAAGTTAAAAGAATTCAGTACTGCCAAACCAGCTTTACAACAAATGTTAAATGGACTTATGTAGTCAAGAAATACAAGAGAAGAAAAAAGATCTACAAAATCAACCCCAAACAAGTAAGGAAATGGAAACAGGAACATATATATCAATAATTACTCTAAATGTAAGTGGATTAAATGCTCCAACCAAAAGACACAGACTAGCTGAATAGATACAAAAATAAGAACCTTATATATGCTGTCTACAAGAAACCCACTTCAGACCTAAAGACACAAATAGACTGAAAGTGAGAGGATGGAAAAATATATTTCATGAAAATGGGAAGCAAAAGAAAGCTGGAGTAGCAATCCTCATATCAGACAAAATAGACTTTAAAATAAAGATTATAAGAGATAAGGAAGGACACTACATAATGATCAAGGGATCAATCCAAGAGGAAGACATAACAATTGTAAATATCTATGCACCAAACATAGGAGCACCTCAATACATAAGACAAACACTAACAGACATGAAAGGAGAAACTAACAGTAATACAATAACAGTAGGAGACTTTAACACCCCACTAACACCAATGGACAGATCATCAAAACAGAAAATTAATAAGAAAACAAAAGTCTTAAATGATACATAAGTATCAGTGAGATGGATCTCATTGATATTTTCAGAATATTCCATCCAAATGCAGAATACACCTTCTTCTCAAGTGCACATGGAATGTTCTCCAGGATAGATCACATCTTGAATCACAAATCAAACCTCAATAAATTGAAGAAAACTGAAATCATACCAAGCTTCTCCAACCACAATGCTACGAGACTGCAGATATCAACTACAAGAAAAAGAAAAAAAAACCTAACACAAACACATGGATATTAAACAACACATTTCTAAATAACCAACAGGTGATTGAAGAAAACAAAAAGGAAATAAAACAATTTTCTAGAAACAAATGACAATGAACACATGACAACTCAAAACCTATGTGATGCAGCAGAGGCAGTTCTAAGAGGAAAGTTTATAGCAATACAATCCTACCTCAAGAAATAAGAAAAACATCAGACAACTTAACTTTTCACCTAAAACAACTGGAAAAAGACGAATTAAAAAACCCCAAGATTAGCAGAAGGAAAGAAATCATAAATCCCTGGGCAGAAATAAATGAAAAAGAGATGAACGAAACAACAGTAAAGATTAATAAAACTAAAAGCTGGTTCTTTAAGAAGATAAACAAAATTGACAAACCTTTAGCCAGACTCATCAAGAAAAAAAGAGAGGAGAATCAAATCTAAAAAAATAGAAATGAAAAAGTAGAGGTTACAACAGACAATGCAGAAAAATAAAGATTAAAAGAGACTAATATGAACAACTATATGGCAATAAAACAGATCCGTTCAGTTCAGTTCATCCCTCAGTCGTGTCCGACTCAATGCGACCCCATGGATTGCAGCATGCCAGGCCCCCCTGTCCATCACCAACTCCTGGAGTTTACTCAAACTCATGTCCATTGAGTCAGTGATGCATTCCAACCATCTCATCCTGTCATCCACTTCTCCTTCCACCTTCAATCTTTCCCAGCATCAAGGTCTTTTCAAATGAGTCAGTTCTCACGAGCTGGCCAAAGTATTGAAGTTTCAGCTTCAGAATCAGTCCTTCCAATGAATATTCAGGACAGAGTTCCTTTAGGATGGACTGACTGGATCTCCTTGCAGTCCAAGGGACTCTCAAGAGTCTTCTCCAACACCACAGTTCAAAAGCATCAATTCTTCGGTGCTCCGATTTCTTTATAGTCCAACTCTCACATCCATACATGACTAATGGAAAAACCATAGCTATGACTAGACAGACCTTTGTGGAAATGTAATGTCTCTACTTTTTAATAAGCTGTCTAGATTGATCATAACTTTTCTTCCAAGGAGCAAGTGTCTTTTAATTTTATGGCTGCAGTTACTATCTGAAATGATTTTGTAGCTCCCCCAAATAAGGTCTATCACTGTTTTCACTGTTTCCCCTGTTTCCCCATGTATTTGCCATGAAGTAATTGGACCAATGACCATGATCTTAGTTTTTTGAATGCTGGGCTTTAAGCCAACTTTTTCACTCTCTTCTTTCACTATCAAGAGGCTCTTTATTCTTCACTTTTTGCCATAAGTGTGGTGTCATCTGAATATCTGAGGTTATTGATATTTCTCCCAGCAACCTTGATTCCAGCTTGTACTTCATCCAGCCCAGCGTTTCTCATGATGTACTCTGAATATAAGTTAAATAAGCAGCATAACAGCATAAAGCCTTGATGTACTCCTTTCTTGATTTGGAGCCAGTCTGTAGTTCCATGTCAAGTTTGAACTGTTGCTTCCTGACTTGCATACAGATTTCTCAAGAGGCAGGTCAGGTGGTCTGGTATTCCCATCTCTTGAAGAATTTTCCACAGTTTGTTGTGATCTACACAGTCAAAGGATTTGGCATAGTCAATAAAGCAGAAGTAGATGTTTTCCTGGAACTCTCATGCTTTATCGATGATCCAGAGGATGTTGGCAATTTGATCTCTGATTCCTCTGCCTTTTCTAAAACCAGCTTGACTATCTGGAAGTTCACGTACTGTTGAAGCCTGGTGTGGAGAATTTTGAGTATTACTTTACTAGCGTGTGAGATGAGTGCAATTGTGCAGTAGTTTGAGCATTCTTTAGCATTGCCTTTCTTTGGAATTAGAATGAAAACTGACCTTTTCCAGTCCTGTGCCCACTTCTGAGTTTTCCAAATTTTTGGCATATTGAGTGCAGCACTTTTACATCATCATCTTTCAGGATTTGAAATAGGTCAACTGCTATTCCATCACCTCTATTAACTTTGTTCATAGTGATGCTTCCTAAGGCCCACTTGACTTGACATTCCAGGATGTTTGGCATTACGTGAGTGATCATACCATTGTGACTATCTGAGTTGTGAAGACTTTTTTGTATATTTCTTCTGTGTATTCTTATCACCTCTTCTTAATGTATTCTGCTTCTCTTAGGTCCACATCATTTTTGTCTTTTATTGTGCCCATCGTTACATGAAAATTTCCCTTGGTATCTCTAATTTTCTTGAAGAGATCTCTAGTGTTTCCCATTCTATTGTTTTCCTCTATTTCTTTGCACTGATCACTGAGGTAAGGCTTTCTTATCTCTCCTTGCTATTCTTTGGAACTCTGCACTCAAATGAGTATATCTTTCCTTTTCTCCTTTGCTTTTCACTTCTGTTCTTTTCACAGCTATTTGTAAGGCCTCCTCAGACAACCATTTTGCCTTTTTGCATTTGTTTTTCTTGGAGATGGTCTTGATTCTTGCTTCCTGTACAATGCCATGAATCTCGATTCATAGTTCTTCAGATTTCTGTCTATCAGATCTAATCCCTTGAATCTATTTGTCACTTCCACTGTACAATTGTAAGGGATTTGATTTAGGTCATACTTGAATTGGCTAGTGGTTTTCCCTACTTTCTTCAATTTAAGTCTGAATTTGGCAATAAGGAGTTCACGATCTGAGCCACAGTCAGCTCCCAGTCTTGTTTTTGCTCACTGTATAGAGCTTTTCCATCTTTGGATGCAAAGAATATAATCAACCTGATTTTGTTTTGACTACAGTGGTCAACATCTCTTGAAGAATTTGATGGTGATGTCCATGTGTAAAGTCTTCTCTTGTGTTGTTGGAAGAGGTGTTTGCTATGACCAGTGCTTTCTCTTGGCAGAACTCTATTAGCCTTGGCCCTGCTTCATACTGTATTGCAAGGCCAAATTTACCCATTACTCCAGGTATTTCTTGACTTCCTACTTTTGCATTCTAGTCCCCTATAATGAAAAGGACATCTTTTTTGGGTGTTAGTTCTAGAAGGTCTTGTAGGTCTTCATAGAAATGTTCAAATTCTGCTTCTTAAGCATTGCTGGTTGGGGCATAGCATTGGATTATTGTGATACTGAATGGTTTGCCTTGGAAATGAACAGATATCCTTCTGTTGTTTTTGGAATTGCATTCACTTTGGAAGGAATGATGCTAAAGCTGAAACTTCAGTACTTTGGCCACCTCATGCGAAGAGGTGACTCATTGGAAAAGACTGATGCTGGGAGGGATTGGGGGCAGGAGGAGAAGGGGACGACAGAGGATGAGATGGCTGGATGGCATCACTGACTCAATGGATGTGAGTTTGAGTGAACTCCGGGAGTTGGTGATGGACAGGGAGGCCTGGCGTGCTGCAATTCATGGGATTGCAAAGAGTTGGACATGACTGAGCGACTGAACTGAACTGAACTGCATTTTGGAATCTTTTGTTGACTATGACAGCTACTCCGTTTCTTCTGAGGGATTCCTGCCCACTGCTGCTAAGTCACTTCAGTTATGTCCGACTCTGTGTGACCCCATAGACAGCAGCCCACCAGGCTCAGGTGTCCCTGGGATTCTCCAGGCAAGAACACCGGAGTGGGTTGCCATTTCCTTCTCCAATGCATGAAAGTGAAAAGTGAAAGTGAAGTCGCTCAGTCGTGTCCGACTCTCAGCGACCCCATGGACCGCAGCCCTCCAGGCTCCTCCACCCATGGGATTTTCCAGGCAGAAGTACTGGAGTGGGGTTCCATTGCCTTCTCCTTCCTGCCCACAGTAGTAGATATAATCATCATCTAAGTTGAATTAAACCATTCCAGTCCATTTTAGTTTACTGTTTCCTAAAATGTTGACCTTCCCTCTTGCCATTTCCTGTCTGACCACTTCCAATTTGCCTTGATTCATGGATCTAACATTCCAGGTTCCTATGCAGTATTGCTCTTTACAACATCAGACTTTGCTTCCATCGCCAGTCACAATCATAACTGGGTGTTGTTTTTTCTTTGGTGCCATCTCTTCATTCTTTCTGGAATTAGTCTTCCACTGATCTCCAGTAGCATATTGGGCACCTACCAATGTGCAAGTTCATCTTTCAGTTTCCTGTCTTTTTGTCCTTTCATACTGTTCATGGGCTTCTCAAGGCAAGAATACTGAAGTGGTTTGCCATTCCCTTCTCGACTGGACCACGTTTCGTCAGAACTCCTCACCATGAAACACTTGTTTTGTGTGGCCCTACATGGCTTGACTCTTAGTTTCATTGAGTTAGAAAGGCTGTGGTCCTTGTGATCAGACTGGTTAGTTTTCTACAACCTATAGGAAATGGACATATTCTTAGAAAAATTCAACCCTCCAAGATTAAACCAGGAAGAAATAGAAATTATGACCAACCCAATTACAAGCAATGTAATTGAAGCTGTGCTCAAAAATCTTAAAAAACAAACAAACAAAAATCCCCAAAAGCATAGGACCAGATTGCTTTACAGGAGCATCCTTCAAACATTTAGAGAAGAGTTAATGCCTATCCTTCTAAAACTCTTTCAAAAAATTGCAAAGGAAGTAAAACTTTGAAACTCATTCTATGAGGCCATCATCACTCTGATACCAAAACCAGGTACACAGAAAAAGAGAACTACAGGCCAATATCACTGATGAACATAGATGCAAAAATCCTCAATAAAATTTTAGCAAACAGAATTCAGCAAACACATCAAAAAGCTCATAAGCACTGATCAAGTTTTTTTTTTTTTATTGCAGGAATGCAAGGATTCTTCAATATATGCAAATCAATCAATGTGACACATCATATTAACAAATTGAAAGATAAAGACAATATGATAATCTCAATAGATGCAGAAAAAGCCTTTGACGAAATTCAGCACCCATTTTTGATTAAAACTCTTCAAAAATGGGCATAGAAGGAACCTACCTCAACATAGTAAAGGCCATATATGTATGATAAGCCAACAGCAAACATTATTCTCAATGGTGAAAAACTGAAAACATTCCCCCTCAGATTGAACAAGACAAGGGTGTCCACTTTCACCACTATTATTCAACATAGTTGTGAATGCCCTAGCAATAGCAATCAGAGAAGAAAAATAAATAAATAAATAAATAAAAGGAGTCCAGATCGGAAAAGAGATAAAGGTCTCACTGTTTGCAGATGACATAATACTGTACATAGAAAACCCTAAGGATAGTATCAAATAATTATTAGAGATAATCAGTGAATTTAGCAAAGTTGCAGGTATAAAATCAGTACACAAAAATCACTTGCATTTCTATATACTAACAATGAAAAATCAGAAAAAGTAATTAAGGAATCAATCCTATTCATCATTGCAACAAAAAGAATTAAATATCTAAGGAATAAACATACTGAAGGAGACAAAAGAATTGTACACAGAAAATTATAAGGCACTGATGAAAGAAATAAAAAATGACATAAACAGATTGAGAGATATTCCATGTTCCTGGGTAGGAAGAATCAATATTGTGAACGTGGCTATACTACCAAATGCAATTTACAGATTCAGTGCAATCCTTATCAAATCACTAATGACATTTTCCACAGAACTGGAACAAATATTTTACAACTCACGTGGAAACACAAAAGACCTTGAATAGCCAAAGCAGTCTTAAGAAAGAAGAATGGAGCTGCAGAAATCAATCTTATTGACCTCAGATTATACTACAAAGTTACGGTCATCAAAAAAGTTGGTATGGGCACAAAAACAGAAATATAGATCAATGGAACAAGACAGAAAGCACAAAAATAAACCCATGCACCTATGGGTAACTTATTTTTGACAAAGAGGGCAAGAATATATAGTGGGGCAAAGACAGTCTCTTCAATAAATGGTGCTGGGAAAACTAGAGCTACATGTAAAAGAATAAAATCAGAACACTTCCTAACATCATACACAAAGATGAACTCAAAATAGATTAAAGACTTAAATGTAAGACCAGAAACTATAAAACTCTTAGAAGAAACCATAGGTAGAATACTTGATGACATAAATTAAAGCAAGATCCTCTATGACCCACCTCTTAGAGTAATGGAAAATAAAGACAAAAGTAAACAAGAGGGACCTGATTAAACTTAAAAGCTCTTGCACAGCAAAGGAAACTATAAGCAAGGTGAAAAGACAACCCTCAGAATGGGAGAACATTATAGCAAATGAAACAACTAACAAAGGATTAATTTCCAAATTATACAAGCAGCTCAAACAACTCAATGGCAGAAAAACAAACAACCCAATCAAAAAGTGGGAAAAGACCTAAACAGACATTTCTCCAAAGAAGACATACAGATGGCTAACAAACACATGGAAAGATGCTCAACATTGCTCATTATTGGAGAAATGCAAATCAAAACCACAATGACATATTACCTCACACAAGTCAGAATTCAATTCAGTTCAGTTCAGTCACTCAGTCGTGTCCGACTCTTTGAGACCCCATGAACTGCAGCATGTCAGGCCTCCCTGTCGATCACCAACTCCCAGAGTTTACCTGCCATCCAACCATCTCATCCTCTGTCGTCCCCTTTTCCTTCTGCCCTCAATCTTTCCCAGCATCAGAGTCTTTTCAAATGACTCAGCTCTTCGCATCAGGTGGCCAAAGTATTGGAGTTTCAGTCTCAGCATTAGTCTTTCCAATGAATACTCAGGACTGGTCTCCTTTAGGATGGACTGGTTGGATCTCCTTGCAGTCCAATGGACTCTCAACAGTCTTCTCCAACACCAAAGTTCAAAAGCATCAATTCTTTTGTGCTCAACTTTATAGTCCAACTCTCACATCCATACATGATTACTGGAAAAACCATAGCCTTGACTAGATGGACCTTTGTTGGCAAAGTAATGTCTCTGCTTTTTTTTTTTTTTCTTTTTCAAGAATCTCTTTTATTGATTATCAGAAACATTACAAACATCTAATATGAACAAATTGTAACATGACAGTGATTAGTTTGAACAATTAATACATTTCAGATATAATATTATACATATTTCAATGCTATTCTCTCCAATCATCCCACCCTCTCCCGGTCCCAGAGTCCAAAAGTCTGGTCTATACATCAGTGTCTCTTTTGCTGTCTCGTAAATAGGGTTATTTTTACCATCTTTCTAAATTCCATATATATGCGTTAGTATACTGTATTTGTGTTTTTGTTTCTGGCTTACTTCACTCTGTATAATAGGCTCCAGTTCCATCCACCTCCTTAGAACTGATTCAAATGTATTCTTTTTAATGGCTGAGTAATACTCCATTGTGTATATGTACCACAGCTTGCTTATCCATTCATCTGTGGATGGACATCTAGGTTGCTTCCATGTTCTGGCTATTGCAAACAGTGCTGCTATGAACTTTGGGGTAGAGTGCTGCTATGAACATTGGGGAACATCTGGTCTAAATGTAAGACCAGAAACCATAAAACTCCTAGAGGAAAACATAGGCAAAACACTCTCTGACTTACATCACAGCAGGATCCTCCATGACCCACCTCCCAGAATATCGGAAATAAAATCAAAAATGAACAAATGGGACCTAATCAAACTTAAAAGCTTCTGCACAACAAAGGAAACTATAAGCAAGGTGAAAAGACAGCCTTCAGAATGGGAGAAAATAATAGCAAATGAAGCAACTGACAAACAACTAATCTCAAAAATATACAAGCAACTTCTACAGCTCAATTCCAGAAAAATAAATGACCCAATCAAAAAATGGGCCAAAGAACTCAATAGACATTTCTCCAAAGAAGACATACAGATGGCTAACAAACACATGAAAAGATGCTCAACATCACTCATTATCAGAGAAATGCAAATCAAAACCACTATGAGATACCATTTCACGCCAATCAGAATGGCTGCTATCCAAAAGTCCACAAGCAATAAATGCTGGAGAGGGTGCGGAGAGAAGGGAACCCTCTTGCACTGTTGGTGGGAATGCAAACTGGTACAGCCACTATGGAGAACAGTATGGAGATTCCTCAAAAAACTGGGAATAGAACTGCCTTATGATCCAGCAATCCCACTGCTGGGCATATACACTGAGAAATCCAGAATTGAAAGAGACACGTGTACCCCAATGTTCATAGCAGCACTGTTTGCAATAGCCAGAACATGGAAGCAACCTAGATGTCTCTGCTTTTTAATATGCTGTCTAGGTTGGTCATAACTTTCCTTCCAAGGAGTTTAGTTCAGTTCAGTTGCTCAGTTGTGTCCGACTCTTTGCAACCCCATGAATCGCAGCATGCCAGGCCTCCCTGTCCATCACTAACTCCCAGAGTTCACTCAGACTCAAGTCCATCGAGTCAGTGATGCCATCCAGCCATCTAATCCTCTGTCATCCCCTTCTCCTCCTGCCCCCAATTCCTCCCAGCATCAGAGTCTTTTCCAATGAGTCAACTCGTCACATGAGGTGGCCAAAGTACTGGAGTTTCAGCTTTAGCATCATTCCTTCCAAAGAACACCCAGGGCTGGATGTTTAGTCTCCTTCAGAATGGACTGGTTGGATCTCCTTGCAGTCCAAGGGACTCTCAAGAGTCTTCTCCAACACCACAGTTCAAAAACATCAATTCTTCGGCTCAGCCTTCTTCACAGTCCAACTCTCACATCCATACATGACCACAGGAAAAACCATAGCCTTGACTAGACGGACTTTTGTTGGTAAAGTAATGTATCTGTTTTTCAATATGCTATCTAGGTTGGTCATAACTTTCCTTCCAAGGACTAAGCGTCTTTTAATTTTATGGCTGCCGTCACCATCTGCAGTGATTTTGGAGCCCCCAAAACAAAGTCCGCCACTGTTTCCCCATCTATTTGCCATCAAGTGATAGGACCGAGTGCCATAATCTTAGTTTTCTGAATGTTGAGTTTTAAGCCAACTTTTTCACTCTCCACTTTCACTTTCATCAAGAGGCTCTTCTTCAGTTTTTGCCATAAGGGTGGTGTCATCTGCATATCTGAAATTATTGATATTTCTCCCGGCAATCTTGATTCCAGCTTGTGCTTTTTCCAGCCCAGCATTTCTCATGATGTACTCTGCATATAAGTTAAAAAAGCAGCATGACAATATACAGCCTTGACATACTCCTCCTATTTGGAACTAGTCTGTTGTTCCATATCCAGTTCTAACTGCTGCTTCCTGACCTGCATATAGGTTTCTCAAGAGGCCTGTCAGGTAGTCTGGTATTCCCATCTCTTTCAGAATTTTCCACAGTTTATTGTGATCCACACAGTCAAAGGCTTTGGCATAGTCAATAAAGCAGAAATAGATGTTTCTCTGGAACTCTCTTGCTTTTTTGATGATCCAGAGGATGTTGGGAATTTGATCTCTGGTTCCTCTGCCTTTTCTAAATCCAGCTTGAACATCTGGAAGTTCACGTTTCATGTATTGCTGAAGCCTGGCTTGGAGAATTTTTTATTTTTACAGTTTTACATTTTACTTTTTAGATTAAGGTTTATGACCCACTTTGAGTCAAATGTTATAAAGTGTGCAGAGTTTGTGTTTAGATTAAAATTTTTATTTGTGTATGCAGGTGTCTATATGCTCCAGTATCATTTGTTGAAAACAGCATCATTTTTCCATTATATTGCCTTTGCTCCTTTGTCAAAGATCATTTGATAAAATATCTGCGTTGGTCTATTTCTGGGCCTTCTATTCTGTTCCATTGGTATCTTTGTCTGTTCTCTCATCAGTACCACACTGTTTTGATTGTTGTAGCCTCTTAGTAAGTCTTGAGGTAGAGTAATGTAAGTAATGTCGACTTTCATTCTTTTCCATCAACATTATATTGGCTGTTTTTGGTCTTCTATCTCCCCATACAAACTTTAGAATCAGTGTGTCAATATCTACAGAATAGCTTATTGGGATTTTGACTGAAATTGTGTTGAATCTAGAGATCACGTTGGAAAGAACTGAAATCTTGACAATATTGAGTCTTCTTATCTATGATCATGATCATGGAATATCTTTCCATTTATTTAGGCATTCTTTGATTTCTTTTATCAGAATTTTTATAGCTTTATTCATATAGATTTTGTACATAATTTGTATGCCTTATACCTCTTCTATCATTTTACTACCTAGTACTCAACTGCTATTCTTACTATAATAATAAAAATGGCATTATCACCTGAAAGTGACACATCCCCATGGATATATTTGAATGGGGCAATATTGATTTAAATAAGCACGTTGTGGTATTGTTTAAAGCAATTAGAACTCAGAGATGGGTACCTGGGTGTCAGTAATACCATCTATACTTTTGTTGTGATTAAGTATTAAAAAAATTAAAATATGACATTTCTGTTGTGCACATTTATAGCATTAGTATAACACAGACCAAAGCCACAAAAACCAAAGTTGTGAGTGCCAGTTTCACAACCTACTTATGTATAAATCAGGGCAAGTTATTTAATCTCTTTGTTTCTAAGTTTCCATCTGTAAAATGTTAAGAATATATTATCTGATTGGGTTGTTGAAGATTAAACATGTAAGATAGTGCCAGATTGTGTTTCCCTGATGGCTCAGAGGGTAAAGAATCTGCCTGAACTGTAGGAGAAAAGGGTTTGATCCCTGGGTTGGGAAGATTCCCTAGAAGAGTAAATGGCAACCCACTCTAACATTCTTGTTTGAAAAATCCCAGGGACAGAGGAACCTGGTAGGCTGTAGTCCACTGGGTCTCAAGAGTTGGACATGACTGAGCAACTAAGCAACTAAGCACACACACACACACAGTCACAGATACATGGCAAAATGTAACTACTAAATGTTATACTATTTTAGTCACTTTTAAAAATCAATGGGTTGTTTTATAAAGATAAAACAGTTTCAATTATGAGAGTAATATAAGCTCCCCAGATAAAAAGTGCAGGAAACACAAGCAAATTAGCTGATAGCTGAAACTGAGAGATAGCCATCATTAACACTTTAGTGTCTTTCTTTCCAGTATTTTTCCTGATTCATGACTTTTTGTTCATTTACTTTTGCATAGCTGTGCTGCTACATAGCACAATCAACATTTGGACATTTCCTTTTTCATTTAACATCGTGACAGAAATTTGTCCATTTTTAAATTACCCTGATTTAAATAGATGGAAAAAATTCTACTCAATAGCTTTTTAAAATCACCATTGGCCATTTAGATTTCATCCCAATGTTAGTTACTTTAATAACCTTAATGAATATTTTTTCTTAAAGCTTATTTCCTTAAGTGTCTTGACTATGCAAAGATTTTTTTGATTTACATTACATAAGTATGGATATTAATCAAACCAATTGAGTAAATCTGTGCATGTAGGTACAATGGAGATTGCAAGTGAGGAGGCTTTATATAAAGCTGAAGAAAAAATTGCACATTAACTCAGTGCAGAGCACCTGCACATATGAAGTTAGTTACATGATAGTCTTCTCAGCCAAACCTCCAATGTACTTGATAATCTATACTCTAATGCATACATCTTCAGTTTCATGAGCTACCCATGAACATTAATATCATTAATTTATACACACAACACCTTTATGCTATACCTTCATACAGATACGCTTGTATCAGGGAAGGTAAATTTTGTTCACATGTCTAACTTGAAGTATAATATTAGTTGCTCAGTTGTGTCTGCATCTTTGTGACCCCATGGACTGTAGTAGCCCAACAAGCTCTTCTGCCCATGAAATTCTCCAGGCAAGAATATTCCCCGCTCCAGGAAGTCTTCCCAACTCAGGGATTGAACCTGGGTCTCCTGCATTGCAGGTGGATTCTTCACCAGCTGAGCCGACAAGGAACCGTTAAGGTATAACTTGAGATATAACCACTCAGAGAGGTAAAATTGATTGTATTAGGATGAGAAAATATGACCAGAAAATTTAAACAATAGGTCATAATGATTTACAAAATAAGAAGAAGCCTTAGAACTCCATTCCAGGAATCTCAAACATTTTACCACCAAAGAAATATTTCTTTGATTTTCTCTAACTTCCCATTGTTCTTGTCTCAGACCCAATCTCTAAGCAATGGGTTTTCCTACAAGTCGTACTGCTGCTACTGCTGCTAAGTCACTTCAGTCGTGTCCAACTCTGAGCGACCCCATAGATGGCAGCCCATCAGGCTCCTCTGTCCCTGGGATTCTCCAGGCAAGAACACTGGAGTGGGTTGCCATTTCCTTCTCCAATGCATGAAAGTGAAAAATGAAAATGAAGTCACTCAGTCATGTCCGACTCTTAGTGACCCCATGGACTGCAGCCTACCAGGCTCCTCCGTCCATGGGATTCTCCAGGCAAGAGTACTGGAGTGGGTTGCCATTGCTTTGAGTCATAAATATTGCTAAAATTTAATCAAAGAAATAAAGATATTAATTGCTGTCTCTGGCTAGCATAAGATAATTGATATGATCCGAATGAGTTGACACAATTCTAGCCAAGACAAAGAATCTGATGTTTCAGATACCTTGTGCAAAATGAAACCCAAGAAATGGGAACTTTCACTGGGTTTCTTGAACTACCGAAATTATTTCTAAGCACCACCTACTCATTTAACATAGGAGTCATTTAGTTCTTAGAAAAGGCAAATACCTTGAACAAAAGCACATGTCTTGGCTTGTAATCTGATATATTACCAGTTCACCTTAATTTTTTTCTTTTGTAACTTAGATATAACAATTATTTCTTGGAGAAGGCAATGGCAACCCACTCCAGTACTCTTGCCTGGAAAATCCCATGGACAGAGGAGCCTGGTAGGCTGCAGTCCATGGGGTCACGAAGAGTCGGTCACAACTGAACAGCTTCACTTTCACTTTTCACTTTCATGCATGGGACAAGGAAATGGCAACCTACTCCAGGGTTCTTGTCTGAAGAATCCCAGGGACAGAGGAACCTCATAGGCTACCATTTATGGGGTCGCACAGAGTTGGACAGGACTGAAGCGACTTAGCAGTAGCAGCCGTGGCAATAACTATTTATAATAATTAACAAATTATTATGAATAAAATTATAATGAAAGGAAAGTAAAACAGGGGAGGCATATTGGTAGTTAACTTACAGGTAATGTCAATTATATAATCTAAGACATGCTGTTGTTACAAATATCAGTTGTATGCCATTCTACTACTGGAAATATACATATATCTCTATTTGTATATACATTTACGTAAATCTAAGACTCATTTATCCTTATTAAGGCTTCCCTGATGGCTCAGTGGTAAAGAACATGCCTGCCAATGCAGGAGACTCAGGTTCAATTCCTGGGTTGGGAAGAAATCCCCTGGAGAAGGAAATGGCAACCCACTTTAATAGTCTTGCCTGGGAAATCCCATGGACAAAGGTGTCTGGCAGACTACAGTCCATAGGGTTGCAAAGAGTTGAACGATACTTAGTGACTAAAAAACAACAACAACAGTATCTTTATATAAACAGAGTGCACGTATGCTCAGCTCCTCTGTCCACGGAATTTTTCAGGCAAGAAGAGTGGAGTGGGTTGCCATTTCTGACTCCAGGGGATCTTGTCAACCCAGGGATTGAGAAGGGTCAGTCTTTTTTTTTTTTTTAAATAAGGGTTAGTAAATGAAATAAAGTGAAAAAAAAAAAAAACTTGGACTGGTTCTCATGGTAGATATCAAATGTTGGAAATTGCTAAATCCACTTCTGGTTCCTGATTGCCAGTATCTCACAACAAAGGCCAATCTTAGGGAGCTTTAGAATTATCCTGACCAAATCAGTGATATCAATGCAGTGAATGAACAGTAATCTGTGAGCCTTTTAAGTGCTTAGCATTTTGTGTTTGAACAGTAAAATTAAGGTGGAGTTCTTAATGTCAGTGATTTTATTGAAGAGGGTAGGGACACATTGCCATTTTCAGAGCTCTAAAAATTAGGGGTTTGCTTCATCTCTTTCCAAAGAGTGAGAAGCATAATAGAATTCCTGCAAAGCAGGCTTTATACAAAACACTAACATTTAACCTAAATACATTTATCTCCTAGTCCATCAAGTTCTTAATTGCCAAGAATATATTACCAAACTGAAATGGAAGATAAATGAATATTTTATGTGTAGTCTCCAAAGGGATAAGAATTAAAAATTAAATTAAAAGGCACTTGCCAATGTTTTAATTTGCCTGTTAAAAAAGCAAACACAAATATTTGATGCTGACTCTGTCTTAAATTCCTCAAATCTAATTCAGTGGATCTCAGTAGCAGTAATTTGTAACAAAATAGGATTTTTCTTAAATCTTACCAGGATGTAATGCTGATGACAAGAAAGTGATAACTTTTTCACTCAATTTACTCTTGCTAGGCTATTATTTTGGGTTTCCCTCATAACTCAGTTGGTAAAGAATCCACCTGCAATGCAGGAGACACTGGTTCAATTCCTGGGTTGGGAAGATTCCCCGGAGAAGGGAAATTCAGGCTACCCATTCCAGTATTCTGGCCTGGAGAATCCATGAGCTGTATAGTCCATGAGGTCGAAAAGAGTCAGACACAACTGAGTGACTTTCACTTTCTTTTCTTTCAGGTTATCTTTTGAAATGCTGTTGGAAAGCAAAAATAATTCCTTTTTGAATGTTTATTATATGTCGGGCATTCCTCTGAGTAGTTTACATTTATTAGATCCTTTAAACCTCACAAGAACTCTGTGAATAAGATCTATAATCATTTCCATTTCACAGAACAGAAAACGGAGGCCCAGGAGGTTAAAGGACTTGGCCAGGTTTACCCAGCTACCAAGTAGCAGTTTGCAGTGAAAAACTGTTTTCCTAATATCTTTACAATACCAAACTGCAGTGAACGCTCAAAGTACATATTTGTCAATGTCAAGTCAATTGACAGTTTATAACTTATTTCTCATTGACCTGAAATATGTCTTAACACATTCTACAATATTTTTATGTCTTAAGTATAAAATGAAGCTTAGATTTAATTATATAAAAGGACTTTAAAATCACTTTAATAGAAGAGAAAAACTAAATTTTCTTTGGGAACATCAACAAAAATACAAAGAAATCACAGGTTATACCACCTTGTTTAATTCCTCTGTATAAAAAATTACATTGTGTTGTGCTAAATCCATGTAACGTAAGGCTGTTATCCATGGATTGCTTTGAATTTTCTTTAAATTCCTTCTACACACTGTATTTATCCCAACTTAGTAAATCCATTTAAACTCCTACTTTGTGGCTATATGCCTTGTGCTCTTTTTACCTAAAGGGTAAAACTAATGTTTAGCTGCTTATGTTTGCCTTACGTAAAAGAAAACCCTAGTATGTCAACTACAGCCAGCTCTCAATTATCTGTGGTCATGGGACAGAGCCCACAAAAGCAAGGATAATTTAAATCCAGGAATAATTAGAAAAGTCTTAATTTTGACATTATTTTTATTCCTCCTCCTAACAAACCTTTCTGTTTTGGACTGAAATAGGTAGAAAATAGATACAATCAAATAGTACCTATTTTTTGGTTTGGTTTCTTTGTTTGTTTTTAATGCCTCTAACAGACCAGTGAAAAGGCTGATCTGGATAAAAATGTATCCAAAGACATCCCCAAACCAAATAAGCAAGGTAATATATGTGTTGTTGCTGTTTAGTCATGATGTCTCATTCTTTGTGACCCCACAGACTGCAGCCCATCAGGCTCCTCTGTGTATGAGATTCCCAAGGAAGAGTCCTGGAGTGGGTTGCCATTTCCTCTTCTGTGAGATTTTCCCAACCCAGGGATCAAACCACATCTCAAAATGTATTATTTATTTGTCATTTAAAAGATTGTCAGGTGACTTTGGGGAGTATCATAAAATTAATTCTTGCCTGAATTTTTCCCAAGAAATAAACCATGGCCCCAAATTTGAAAAGTTTCAGATTTAGCTTTCTTTCTTTTCATATTTTATCAGCTCACCAGGCATTGGGCTGGTGCCATCCTGTATCCAGTGATATTAGCACCTCCGTTGACATCTGGCATGAAGCCTTCATTCTGGAATCTTGCAGCCAATCAGAGTTGATGATATTGTATTAATGGTTCCATAATAAAATGAAAAAGATGGCCTTCATTTTGATGAAAGCTATAAAGTAGCTATTGTGCTTGTTTGGTATTGCAAGGCCCAAATGTATTATTTATGCAATTTTTCTTTTGAAAGAGAAACTGAAAGAGCAGATTTCATTTTACAGCATTCAGTCAAAGCTATTGTCTCATGAATGTGAACATTTCTGCATTTTATTCCCTCGGAGTGTAGAAGGTACTTTTCAGAGATCATCTAAGTAGGGATTTAAAAGTTTAAATACTGCTTTTAAAATAGGTAAGCCCTAATGAGTGAATCTATTGTTCCTACTGGTAGATAAACTAAATCAACATTGCCATATGAGAACTTGTACCTAATTGGAGTCATAATTTTCAAGGTCTCAGATAGACACTAAGACATTGTTTGTTCATATTAGGAAAATAGAAAGAAGTCAGTAATTTTACTAGACAGTAAGTTATCAAGAACAAATATACACAATAATAAAATACTTTTAAGACATGAAATCTATTTTGTCTAAGTATGTATTCCATCCTGTAGTTATTACACAGTAGTATAATTCTCAAAAAAAATTATGTGATCATACTAAGAAAAGTGTGTAGGAAATAACCTATGCATTGTTATTGTCAGTTAGTCACTAAGTCATGTCTGACTTTTTTGCAAACCTCACTTTTTTCCAACCTTCTAGGCTTCTCTGTCCATGGAATTTTCCAGGCAAGAAACATGAGGTGGGTTGCCATTCCTTCTCCAGGGCATCTCCCTGATCCAGAGATAGAACCTACGTCTCCTGTATTGGCAGGTGGATTCTTTACCACTGAGCCACCAGGGAGGCCCAATTTACACAAAGAAAATAAAAAGCAAAAATGAATTTTAATATGAAACACAGGTTTACAATGATAAAATGATACAATAATTTTCTTGATGATTTTATAGCCAGTATTTTATTTGAACATCATAAAAGTTGCAATTTAGGTTTAGTACATCCAGGGAAATTAGGTTTAGTATCAGCCAGGTGGCGAGAGTGGTAAAGAACTTGCCTGTCAACACAGGAAATGTAAGAGCAGCGGGTTTGATCCCTGGGTTGGGAAGATCCCCTGGAGGAGGGCATGGCAACCTACTCCAGTATTCTTGCCTGGAAAACCCATAGACAGAGGAAGCCGGCAGGCTGCAGTCTACAGGGTTACACAGTGTCGGACACAAATGAAGTGACTTAGCATGCACAAACGCACATCCGTTTATCAGACAGAGGTACTGAAACTTAGAGATAAGAAAAATCACCCAAGGATGCATAGCCATTTCAGTTGTGCATCTGGGACCTGTTTCTGATCTGCTCCCAATAGAATGCTTTCCCGGTCATACCATGGTCCATTTTCATCCAGCAGTTGCTTTCTTTGTCTATGAGCCACTAATGGTGAGAACTTGCTACTAAAAATTAACAACAAATCAAGCTAACTAATGAATTTCCAGCCTAGATAGCATATTGTAAAGCAGAGACATTGCTTTGCCAACAAAGGTCCGTATAGTCAAGGCTATGGTTTTTCCTGTGGTCATGTATGGATGTGAGAGTTGGACTGTGAAGAAGGCTGAGCACCAAAGAATTGATGCTTTTGAACTGTGGTGTTGGAGAAGACTCTTGAGAGTCCCTTGGACTGCAAGGAGATCCAACCAGTCCATTCTAAAGGAGGTCAGCCCTGGGTGTTCTTTGGAAGGAATGATGCTAAAGCTGAAACTCCAATACTTTGGCCACCTCATATGAAGAGTTGACTCATTGGAAAAGACTGATGCTGGGAGGGATTGAGGCAGGAGGAGAAGGGGACGACAGAGGATGAGATGGCTGGATGGCATCACCGATTCGATGGACATGAGTTTGAGTGAAGTCCGGGAGATGGTGATGAACAGGGAGGCCTGGCATGCTGTGATTCATGGGGTCGCAAAGAGTCAGACGTGACTGAGTGATTGAACTGAACTGAACTGAATGAATTCCCTAACAGAAGGATATATACTAAGTCCCTTTTTTCTATGGCCATGGAGAATTCTATTTTGCTTTATTCTCTCCCCCCCCCCCCCCCCCGCCCCTAGAAATATACCTACTATGGGAAAAGTAAGTTGTTTTTTTTTTCTTCTTCTTCTAAGTTGGGTCTCCAGGGAACTATTTCTCAGTGTTCTCTACATTTCAGTTTTCATACTTTCTTCTGAAATAACAACGGGGTATTTTAACTTAGTAAGGATCATAAGGATCATAGTAAGCCTTAGTAAGGCTTCCTTCATGGCTCAGTTGGTAAAGAATCCACCTGCAATGTGGGAGTCCTGGGTTCCATCCCTGGGTAGGGAAGATCCCCTGGAGGAGGGCATGGCAACCCACTCTAGTATTCTTGCCTGGAAAATCCCCATGGACAAAGGAGCCTGGAGGGCTACATTCTATGAGGTCGAAAAGAGTCAGACACGACTGAGTGACTAAGCACGCCGCAAGGATCATTTGATATTTGTGAAATTAAAGACTAAATGAAATTTCCTAGGATGTGGAGTCTGGCCTCCATAATTTGTCATGATGCTAAATAAAACTTGCTTGTACAACCACTAAGACTTAATTCAAGGAAAACCTGTTCACCATATTTACTCTAATTGCACATGAAGAGTATTGTATGAAAATATAGACACAATCCATTTTTACACTTGGCCAATGACCTTGCTTTCTATCTCATTGAGGGAATTGGAACAATAAAAAAATGTCATCATGCTCTCTTCTTCATGTTTACCTACCTACCTGCATCTATGTCTATACCCTCTGCTTCTCATCTGTTACAGGAAGTGCTCCTAGATAGGAAAATCTCTTCTTATTTTTTAATTAAAAAAAATTTTTTTAATGAACACAGCATGTGGGATCTTAAGTTCTCCAACTGGGAATCAAACCTGTACCCTTTGGATTTGAAGTGCACAATCTTTACCACTGGATCCACCAGAGAAGTCCCAGAAGTCTCTATTTGTGCAACAAATCTCATGGCCTCTTGCCTACATGATGCCTAGTCACCATCATGACTTCAATAATGATTCTCCTTATCATCTACATCAATTAACTTTCCTTTTTTCCACATTGTTATCTCGCTCATTAAAAACAACAACAACAAAATTCTTTCTTGGCGCCACCTACCCTTCAGCTACCATCCCTCTCTTTACTTTAATTTATATTAAATTTCACCAGAAGAGTTGTCTAGACCCATAGTCTCCAGTCTTCTAGTACTAATTACTCTTGAATCAATTCTGTTTTTTGAAACTCAACTACTCTACCAGCTGTCCTTTTCAATGTCTCAGTCGTGTCTGACTCTTTGCCATTCCATGGACTACAGTAGCCTGCCAGGCTCCTCAGTCCATGGGCTCTCCAGGCAAGAATACTGGAATGGGTAGCCATTCCCTTCTCCAGGAGATCTTCCTGACCCAGGGATCAAACTCAGGTCTCCTGGGCAGTTTCTTTACCACCTGAGTCATCAGGGAAGCCCTTTCAAAGTCAATAATGAGTGCCAAGATGCTAAATACAGTGGTAAATTCTCAGTCCTCATCTTACTTGATCAGTCAGCAATATTTAACGTAATTGGATCCTGGAGATTTCTTCTTATTTTTTTTTTTTTTTTTTTTGGCTGTTTCAGGAAGCACATTTTAAGTCTCCTTTTCTTATTCTTCTTTATTGCTTCAACTTGATAATATTGTAGTGTCTTGGAGCATAGTTCTTCTTCCTCGTCTCCCTTCTTTCTGAATTCATTCTCTTGCTCTTACCCAGTGAAAGTGAAAGTGAAGTTGCTCAGTTGTGTCCGACTCTTTGCGACCCCATGGACTGTAGCCTGCCAAGATCCTCAGTCCATGGGATTTTCCAGGCAAGAGTACTGGAGTGGGTTGCCATTTCTTTCTCCAGAGGATCATCCCGACCCAGGGATTGAACCTGGGTCTGCCGCTTTGTAGGCAGACGCTTTACCATTTGAGCCACTACGGAAGTATTGTAGCTTTAAATAACATCTATATACTAATGATTTTCCAGCCTGAACTGTGCCCCTGTACTCCAGTCTTGAATATACCACTGTTTTTTTGAAATCTATATTTACATGTTTAACAGTCATCATTTAAACTCAGAATGTACAAAACTTTCAATCCTATTTTCTCCAACCTTTACCATTTCAAAGGATGGTAGCTCCATACTTTTAATTGCTTACCCCTAAAACCTTGTAGTCATGTTTACCTATCTATCATGCAGTATATTAGAAAATTTCAGGGCAAAAGCCACTTGCTGAAAGTGAAAGAGGAGAGTGAAAAAGTTGGCTTAAAGTTCAACATTCAGAAAACTAAGATCATGGCATCTGGTGCCATTACTCATGGGAAATAGATGGTGAAACAGTGGAAACAGTGCCAGACTTTACTTTTGGGGCTCCAAAATCACTGCAGATAGTGATAGGAGCCATGAAATTAAAAGATGCTTACTCCTTGGAAAGAAAGCTATGACCAACCTAGATAGCATATTGAAAAGCAGAGACATTACTTTGCCAACAAAGGTCCGTCTAGTCAAGGCTATGGTTTTTCCTGTGGTCATGTATGGATGTGAGAGCTGGACTGTGAAGAAGGCTGAGCGCTGAAGAATTGATGCTTTTGAACTGTGGTGTTGGAGAAGACTCTTGAGAGTCCCTTGGACTGCAAGGAGATCCAATCAGTCCATTTTAAAGGAGATCAGTCCTGGGTGTTCATTGGAAGGACTGATGTTGACGCTGGAACTCCAGTACTTTGGCCACCTGATGCAAAAAGTTGACTCATTGGAAAAGACCCTGATGATGGGAGGGATTGGGGGGCAGGAGGAGAAGGGGACGACAGAGGATGAGATGGCTGGATGGCATCACCGATTCGATGGACATGAGTTTGGGTGAATTCCGGGAGTTGGTGATGGATAGGGAGGCCTGGCATGCTGCGATTCATGGGGTTGCAAAGTGTCAGACACAACTGAGCTACTGAATTGAACTGCACTGAACCCTTAAAGGCAATGGCACCCCACCCCACTACTCTTGCCTGGAAAATCCCATGGACGGAGGAGCCTGGTAGGCTCCAGTCCATGGGGTCGCTAAGAGTCGGACACGACTGAGCGACTTCACTTTCACTTTTCACTTTCATGCATTGGAGAAGGAAATGGCAACCCACTCCAGTGTTGTTGCCTGGAGAATCCCGGGGACAGGGGAGCCTGGTAGGAGGCAGTCTATGGGGTCGCACAGAGTCGGACACGACTGAAGCGACTTAGCAGCAGCAGCAGCAGAACCCTTAAAAGGGGCTTCCCTCATAGCTCAGTTGGTAAAGAAACCACCTGCAATGCAGGAGACCCCAGTTTGATCCCTAGGTCAGGAAGATCTGCTGGAGAAGGGGTAGGCTACCCACTCCAGTATTCTTGGGCTTCCCTTGTGGCTCAGCTGGTAAATAATCCTTCTGCAATGCAGGAGACCTGGGATCAATCCCTGGGTTGGGAAGACACCCTGGAGAAGGGAAAGGCTATCCACTCCAGTATTCTGGCCTATAGAATTCCATGGACTGTAAAGTCCATGGGGTCACAAAGAGTCAGACATGACTGAGCGACTTTCACTTCACTTCACTTGCCTTTAAAAGGGATCCAGATTTTGACCTTAATCTCACCACCTTAATCAAAGCCAGGTTCATTTCTTACCTGGAATATTACATTAGCTTTCTCTTTGATCTCCCAGATTCTACCTCTACCCTTCTCCTTTTTTCCACACTCCGCTTTTTTCTGTTGCTATATTTTTGGGGTTTTTTTTGGCCATGTCATGTGTGGCTTTTGGAATCTGTTCCCTGATCAGGGATCGAGATGGTGTCTCCTGCATGGAAGCATGGAGTCCTAACCACTGGACTGCCAGGGAAGTCCCTACCTTTACCCTCCTTAAGACTGTTCTTAAGACGTCAGCCAGAGCAATTGTATTAAATCATAAAGCGGTCTGTGTAACAACTCTCCTTAAAGCGGTCTAAGACATTCCCATATAACTTTGAATAAAAGCCAAATTTTTATATTAATCCACAATGTTACCATTGTTTCCTTTCCCTTCCCTCAATCTCTTGGTAGCCATTCTGTTTCTTTCATGTGCTTCCTTGAACACGATAGTCATGCTCTGTTTCAGGCTCTTCCACAGGTTTATCTCTCAAGGGTCTTGAGGAATGTCTTGAGGAAGACAAATAGAAATTTCAGGGTTTCTTCACCTTTTACTCTATAATTGCTTCTTTTTTCTTACAGTTATGTCTAAGTAGTTCTGAGTGGCTTTGTGCCACCATTGTATGGAGTTCAGTGTATGAGATATCATCCCACCTGGGTGTCTTCAGTATCTACTCTGGCACCTTCCACAGTGACTTTCTGGTCTGGTCCTCCTTCATGAGCTCTTATAGTTTCACTAATTTCTATAATTTCTTTGTATTGCCCAGAGTGACTCTTCATAGTTTTCAGCTCTGCAGGCCATTTATGCATTTAGTTTCACAGTAAACCTTCTAAGGATAAGATGGTTAGATAGCATCACTGACTCAATGAACTGAACTTGAGCAAATTCCAGGAGACAGTGGAGGACAGGGAAGCCTGGTGTGCTGCAGTCCACGGGGTTTCAAAGAGTCGGACATGACTCAGTAGCTGAACAACAATAAGAAAACCTTCTAATGTTCAAGGATCCTTCTGGGCTACAGAGAACTTGATGACGCTACCTTAGATCTTTCTGCCTATAAACATGATATGAAGTGTTCTATCACTCCCTCCGTAGCCCAAGCACGAGGATACTGGGGGTGTTGTAAGTTACTTCTCTTTCTTTCTTCAGTCCAAATTATTTTTGGTTTATATCTTTCTCTTATCAGGGATTCATTTTGGGCAGGGAAAGAAGGCAGACGTTTATTTTTCCAGAACTCACAAGATTCTCTTTTTCCCTTTCTGCATTTTCTCTCCATCCGTGGAATATTGTATAGTGTCCAATAGTGCTGGAAGCTAGGGAGGCTTTGTTTTCCTTACTTCCAAGTCTCTTATCTGTTCAAAAGTCCTGGATTTTGAGACACAAAACTAAGAACTGACTTGCACTTGGTTGGCTTCATTTTGCTGTATCCTCCCTTCCTTGTGGCAGAAAGCATGGAACTCTAGCCACTCTGATGGCTACTGAGAGACAGGAAGTAAAGAAAAAAAAGTTCTTCAATTTGTATGCAAAATATTATCCTACTGCATAAGCTGTATCACCTACTTAGAAGGAAACATAAAATACGCTCTCATATTGTTTGTCCTGGGAATTATGTATCCAGGGCTTGATGTATCTTAATTTATGATCAATGAGTTTTACATACAGCTATAGGCTTCTTGAAGTTTCAGTTTCAAGGAACTTTATTTCAAAGAATCATTACATTTCTGTAAATTATATATAATATATATATGTCCTCCAAACATTTCAGAGTTAGCTTTTGCTTTTATAAACTTAAAAAAATTAGGAAGTCTATAGCCATAATGAAAAAAAAATTACATGAAAAAGAAATGCTGAATAGTTAATATCTAAGCTCCTTTCTGGAAAGGCAAAATATTCTGGTGGCGTTTCACTGATATTTGCTCAGAAAGTTGTTGTTATACTTTTTTTTTTTTTTTTAACTGTTTCTTCTCTTTTTCCCCACTTTCCTCCTTTCTTGTTCCTCCTCTCTTTTGCATGGACTAATTAAAATTGTCTCCTCTGTAGTCATTTTACTCACATTGACATAAAGCATTTTTTAAGTCCCAGTGTGTGCCTTGATAGCACATAAATAATCAACATTAGATTCTGCTTTCTGGGAATTTAAATGTCCTAGTTTCTCCCACTTATATCCTCAAATTCTGAATTATTAAAGAATCGCCTTTTTCTTAAAAACAAAATTTAAAATCCAGATGACCCAATCCTAACTCCTTTTATTTCTTCCCTTCTTCATTCCTGGTGAGAAAGGCATCTTTTGGTATAATAGTGTATGAAAATTATATTATATGAAATAATTTATACCATACTATGATAGCAAGGATTCCCAGGTGACGCAGTGGTAAAGAATTCACCTGCCAAGGCAGGACATGCAAGAGATGCATGTTTGATCCCTGGGTGGGGATGATCCACTGGAAGAGGAATTGGCAACCCACTCCAGTATTCTTGCCTGGAAAATTCCATGGACAGAAGAGCCTCAGTTCAGTTCAGTTCAGTTCAATTCAGTCGCTCAGTCGTGTCCGACTCTTTGTGACCCCATGAATCGCAGCACGCCAGGCCTCCCTGTCCATCACCAACTCTGGGAATTTATTCAGACTCACGTCCATCGAGTCAGCGATGCCATCCAGCCATCTCATCCTCTATCGTCCCCTTCTCCTCCTGCCCCCAATCCCTCCCAGCATCAGAGTCTTCTCCAATGAGTCAACTCTTCGCATGAGGTGGCCAAAGTACTGGAGTTTCAGCTTCAGCATCATTCCTTCCAAAGAAATCCCAAGGCGGATCTCCTTCAGAATGGACTGGTTGGATCTCCCTGCAGTCCAAGGGACTCCCAAGAGTCTTCTCCAACACCACAGTCAAAAGCATCAATTCTTCAGCACTCAGCCTTCTTCACAGTGCTGGTGGGCTGCAATCCATGCATTGCAAAGAGTCGGACACAACTGAGTGAGCAGAGCATGATAGCAAAATGAAAAGTTTGTTTTTCACAGATACTATATTGTGAAGCATGTGAAAGACCGAAGTCTACTCCTGCAAATGTCAGGATCTGTCACTGCCTTCCAGGTGAGATCTAGTAATGATGTTCTCTGGTCCCTGCGGACTGCTGCCAGGATTGGAAAGGGATCCAGGGAGTCAGGGCTAAGATGATTAAAGGAATGAGGGAATCTGGAGGTAAGGATGCTAGAAACAGAATGAATTCCTGGATGACCCATTCAAGTCTGATTATATAGGGGATGGAACATAGTCAGCAGTGTTTCTCTATCTTAGCATTGTTTTTGTGTTCGTAATCAGAAATTTTCTTTCTAGTATAAAAGTACCTGTGCACTCACTTCCAGAGAGTGCCATAAAATGGAGGAGCTCATTTATAAGTAAGAGATTCTACAAATTTCATACCTCTGAAATGATTAAGACCAGAGCAACAAAGAGAAGAGAAAACAGCAGACTGTGTACTAAAGGTTTTGACTTTTTATTGTAAAAGTGTGTCATTTGGCAATGAATTTTCTTTTTCTGAGGACTCTGATAAGTTATCATTAATATTGTGCTCTGTGATGGCCTGGGTGGATGGAATGGGGGTGGGAGGAAGGTCCAAGATGGAGGGGATATATGTATACATATAGCTGATTCGTTTTGTTGTATAGCAGAAACTAACACAACATTGTAAAGTGATTCATACGCTAATAAAAGAATAAAAACATTATATGCTGATTTGGAATGCAATGGTCTTAGAGACATTGGAACATTTATTGTTCAGTTGTGGAGTTTTCTTTCCACTGAGGTACACTATGACTCTGAAATACATGAAGTATTCTTATATATACTAGGTCTAACTGGGAAAGATATTTCAGGTAAGGAACTTAATTAATTACCTTGCAATTACCTTTGAAAAGATGAGTACCTTTGAAAAGATATGGGAGCTGTCTGTGCACCATTTTGAAAATTGGAATGAAGTTGGGGGATGGGATGGGAAGGGAGGTGGGAGGGGGCTTCTGGATGGGGAAAACATGTGCGCCCGTGGCTGATTCATGTCAATGTTTGGCAAAAAACACTACAATATTGTAAAGTAATTAGCCTCCAATTAAATAAATTAATTAAAAAAAAAGAAAAAGAAAATTGGGATGAAGTGACCTAGATGAGAACTTCTGACGTCAGAAGTGGCTTCCTTTGTGAAATTCACTTCTTTATCATCCAGCTGGCTCACACACCCTCATAGTAAATCTCTTTAGAGCACATCTGTTTGATTCTGATGTCATCTGGTAGATGATCATTTGATCAGGTGGAAAGAAGATACTATTCTACTTTTGGCTGTTTTTATTCCACTCTAATTCTCAGCAGATGAAAATTATTTTAGACTGTCTCTCTTTTCTTCCTTTTTCACTTTTGTCATTTATAATATGTGTAAATAAGCCAAGAGGAAAGACAATTTTCCCCTTTACTAGTGGTTCTCTCTCACATGACTCTGTTTGTGTTAACACATATATTCTTTCTTGCCTTCATTAATGTGCTCATTCTGTGAACACTTCTCAGGCATTTGTCATGTGCCAGGCCCTGGAGAGCACACATGTCCTGCCCTAGTAGAGGTTATACCCTACAAAATATAATGAGTCATGTAAATAAATATTTTTTAAAAAATTCTTTGAGGGCCTGTTGAGGAAACATGTACATATTTAAGTGGAATACAATCATCAATTTCACTCAAGGACAGACAGATCTTAAAGTGTGTAAAATTAAGTATTTCTATGAGTACATTTCCATTATTAAATATCCTTTTAATTTCACTCTAGGCATCAGAATTTTATGCATTTGTATCAACAGATTTTTAATATACATAAAATAGCATAATATCTCTGCTATCTCTATGGTTACATTAAGACATCTGGTCCCAAGAAAGAAAAATATCATATAATATCTCTTACATATGGGCCCTAGAAAAATGATACAGATGAATTTATTTACAAAACAGAAACAGACTCATAGATAAAGAAAACAATCTTATGGTTACCAAGAGGGGGGGGGGGGGGGGGGGAGAAAAAAAAAAAAAAAAAAGAGAAAAAAACAAATATATATAAAAAAAAAAAAAAAAAAAGAGAATATATTATACCCCAAAATATAATTTATATTTTTTTATAAAAAAAAAAAAAAAAAAAATAAAAAAAAAAAAATATATATATATATATATATATATATATATATATTAGTCACTTTTCTATACACCTGAAACTAGCACTGTATTGTAAATCAGCTTTACTTCTGGGATGGACAGGTTGGTATATTGTTCCGGTTAAGATGGCGGAGGATTAGGACGGGGAATACACTTTCTCCTCCACAAATTCATCAAGGGGACATCTAAACGCCGAGTAAATTCCTCAAACAGCTTCGGAATGCCGGCAGAGAACATCGGACACTGAGAAAAGCAACTCACTCCCCTCTAAAGGAGGTAGGAAAGAATATAGAAGCCAGAGAGGGACAAAGAGGGAGGGGCGGACCTCTGTCCGGGGAAGGGAGCCTGGAAAGGAAAAGAAAAGTTTCCAAACACCGGGAAACTCTCCCTGTAGAGTCTGTGCCAACCTAGAAAGCACGGAGAATATCATAACAGGGAGGAAAACAATTGAACAATTAAGACCCACAGACTACGAGCCCTGCGGTAGCCTCCGCGGCGGGAAGGCATCATCGCAAACACCCGCTTCCGCCAGTAGCAAGCCGGGGCTGGGCGGGGAGACGCTGCGGGCTGCTCCCACGCCGCCGGCCGCTCCCCCGTGGGAAGCACCCCCGAGGAGCGCTCCCCTCCCCCCCCGCCGCCAGCCGCTCCCGCGCGGGCGCGCACCCGCCCCCTGTGCCGGGGGCTCCCGAGCGGGTCGACCCCCACTGCTGACCGTTCCCGTGCGAGCCATCCCCTCACCGCCGCTCCCCCGTCAGCCGTTGCCGCGTGGGCCGTTTCTGCCGGGAGTGGTTTGGGCCGGCGGACCGGACTGCGGCGCCGACCACAGGAGGGGCCGGCCCTGGCCCAAGACACTGCGGGGCCCGCGCACAGAACAAAGGACTATAGCGCGCACCCGCCCCCTGCACCGGGGGCTCCCACGCGCGGGTCGACCCCCACCGCCAACCGTCCCGTTCCCGTGCGAACCATCCCCTCGCCGCCGCTCCCCCGCCAGCCGTGGCCGCGCGGGCCATTCCCGTTGGGAGTGGTTCGGGCTGGCAGACCAGACCGCAGCGCCGTCCACAGAAGAGGCCGGCCCAGGCCCAAGACACTGCGGGGCCCGCGCACAGAACAAAGGACTATACAGACCAACTACAGAGAAAGGGGCCTATAGATCTTGAGAAACTTAAGCCGGAACAAGGAACTAGCCGAAAATGAACTGAACCCACAGCAATAAAAGAGAAACTCTTATACATATTGTTACTATTTTTACCAGCATTATTTCCTTTTTTTTTTTTTTTTTTTTTCAATATATGTTTTTTTAAAATTTTATTATTTTTTTGTTGAAAAGAGAAGGGGAAAAAAGGAAAAAAAAATTTTTTTTTCTTGTTTTTGTTTCTTTTATTTTTATGTTTTTATCCTCTAGTACTTCTTTAATCTCCACTGTTAGATATAACTTTTGCGACCCTGTTTTGGTTTTTTTGTGTGTGTGTTTTTTTTTTTCTTGTTTTTGTTTCTTTTATTTTTATGTTTTTATCCTCTAGTACTTCTTTAATCTCCACTGTTAGATATAACTTTTGCGACCCTGTTTTGGTTTTTTTTGTGTGTGTTTTTTTTTTTTTTCTTTTTTTCTTTTTCCTTTGCTTTTTTTCTTTCCTTTGTTCTTTTCTTTACTGATTACTGACTGGATCTGTCTCTCTCCTTGACACTCCCTCCTTTTATCCTCCTGACCAACTCTATCTCCCTCCTCCCTTTCTCCTTCTCCGTATAACTCCGTGAACATCTCTGAGCAGTCTAGTTGTGGAATGCAATATAGAAGACGAACTTTTTGAGACTACTGCAAAAATAAGACAGATAACAGGAAGCAGGAGGCTTAAGTCCAAACCCTGATCCCACGAAACATTAATTGACAGGAGCTCATCAAATGCCTCCATACCTACACTGAAACCAAGCATCACACAAAGACCAGCAAGTTCCACGGCAAGACATACCAAGAAAATCCTCTAGAAAAACAAGAACACAGCCCTGAGCTCCAAGTCACAGGCTACACAAAGCGACCTCAAAACCATAGACATCTCATAATTCACCACTAGACACTCCACCGCACCCCAGAGAAAAGAAATCCAGCCCCACCCACCAGAACATCAATACAAGCTTCCATAAACAAGAAACCTCGACTTGCCACCGGTACAAACCCACATATAGGGCAGAAAAGCCACAATAAAGAGAACTCCACAGACTGCCAGAATACAGTAAGGACTCCCCAAACTCAGCATCTTAAACAAGATGAAGAGACAGAAGAATTCCCAGCAGGTAAAGGAACAGGATAAATGCCCACCAAACCAATCAAAAGAGGAAGAAATAGCAAACCTACCTGATAAAGAATTCCGAATAATGATAGTGAAATTAATCCAAAGCCTGGAAAGCAAAATGGAATCATGGATAAATAGCCTGGAGAAAAGCATCGAGAAGATGCAAGAAAGATTTAACAAGGACCTAGAAGAAATAAAAAAGAGTCAATATATAATGAATAATGCAATAAATGAGATCCAAAACACTCTGGAGGCAACAAATAGTAGAATTACAGAGGCAGAAGATAGAATTAGTGAATTAGAAGATAGAATGGCAGAATTAAATGAATCAGAGGAGAAAAAAGAAAAACGAATTAAAAGGAATGAGGACAATCTCAGAGACCTCCAGGACAATTTAAAACGTTACAATATTCGAATCATAGGAGTTCCAGAAGAAGAAGACAAAAAGAAAGACCATGAGAAGATACTAGAGGAGATAATAGTTGAAAACTTCCCTAAAATGGGGAAGGAAATAATCACTCAAGTCCAAGAAACCCAGAGAGTCCCATATAGGATAAACCCAAGGCGAAACACCCCAAGACACATATTAATCAAATTAACAAAGATCAAACACAAAGAACAAATATTAAAAGCAGCAAGGGAAAAACAACAAATAACACACAAGGGAATTCCCATAAGGCTAACAGCTGATCTTTCAATAGAAACTCTTCAAGCCAGGAGAGAATGGCAAGACATACTTAAAGTGATGAAAGAAAAGAACCTACAGCCCAGATTATTGTACCCAGCAAGGATCTCATTCAAATATGAAGGAGAAATTAAAACCTTTACAGACAAGCAAAAGCTGAGAGAATTCAGCACCACCAAACCAGCTCTCCAACAAATACTAAAGGACCTTCTCTAGACAGGAAACACAAAAAGGATATACAAATTCAAACCCAAAACAACAAAGTAAATGGCAACGGGATCATATTTATCCATAATTACCTTAAATGTAAATGGGTTGAATGCCCCAACCAAAAGGCAGAGACTGGCTGATTGGATACAAAAACAAAACCCATACATATGTTGTCTACAAGAGACCCACCTCAAAACAGGGGACACATACAGACTGAAAGTGAAGGGCTGGAAAAAGATTTTCCATGCAAATAGGGACCAAAAGAAAGCAGGAGTAGCAATCCTCATATCAGATAAAATAGACTTTAAAACAAAAGCTGTGAAAAGAGACAAAGAAGGTCACTACATAATGATCAAAGGATCAATCCAAGAAGAAGATATAACAATTATAAATATATATGCACCCAACATAGGAGCACCGCAATATGTAAGACAAATACTAACAAGTATGAAAGGAGAAATAAACAATAACACAATAATAGTGGGAGACTATAATACCCCACTCACACCAATGGATAGATCAACTAAACAGAAAATTAACAAGGAAACACAAACTTTAAATGATACAATAGACAAGTTAGAACTAATTGATATCTATAGGACATTTCATCCCAAAACAATGAATTTCACCTTTTTCTCAAGTGCACACAGAACCTTCTCCAGGATAGACCACATCCTGGGCCATAAATCTAGCCTTGGTAAGTTCAGAAAAATTGAAATCATTCCAACCATTTTTTCTGACCACAATGCAGTAAGAGTAAATCTCAATAACAGGAGAAAAACTATTAAAAATTCCAACATATGGAGGCTGAACAACACACTCCTGAATAACCAACAAATCACAGAAGAAATCAAAAAAGAAATCAAATTCTGCATAGAAACGAATGAAAATGAAAACACAACAACCCAAAACCTGTGGGACACTGTAAAAGCAGTCCTAAGGGGAAAGTTCATAGCAATTCAGGCATACCTTAAGAAACAAGAAAAAAGCCAAATAAATAACCTAACTCTACACCTAAAGCAACTGGAAAAGGAAGAAATGAAGCACCCCAAGGTTAGTAGAAGGAAAGAAATCTTAAAAATTAGGGCAGAAATAAATGCAAAAGAAACAAAAGAGACCATAGCAAAAATCAACAAAGCCAAAAGCTGGTTCTTTGAAAGGGTAAATAAAATTGACAAACCACTAGCCAGACTCATCAAGAAACAAAGGGAGAAAAATCAAATCAATAAAATTAGAAAAGAAAATGGAGAGATCACAACAGACAGCACAGAAATACAAAGGATCATAAGAGACTACTATCAGCAATTATATGGCAATAAAATGGACAATATGGAAGAAATGGACAAATTCTTAGAAAAGCACAACTTTCCAAAACTAGATCAGGAAGAAATAGAAAATCTTAACAGACCCATCACAAGCACGGAAATTGAAACTGTAATCAGAAATCTCCCAGCAAACAAAAGCCCAGGCCCAGACGGCTTCACAGCTGAATTCTACCAAAAATTTAGAGAAGAGCTAACACCTATCCTACTCAAACTGTTCCAGAAAATTGCAGAGGAAGGCAAACTTCCAAACTCATTTTATGAGGCCACCATCACCCTAATTCCAAAACCTGACAAAGATCCCACAAAAAAAGAAAACTACAGACCAATATCACTGATGAACATAGACGCAAAAATCCTTAACAAAATTCTAGCAATCAGAATCCAACAATACATTAAAAAGATCATACACCATGACCAAGTGGGCTTTATCCCAGGAATGCAAGGATTCTTCAATATCCGCAAATCAATCAACATAATACACCACATTAACAAACTGAAGAATAAAAACCATATGATTATCTCAATAGATGCAGAGAAAGCCTTTGACAAAGTTCAACATCCATTTATGATAAAAACTCTCCAGAAAGCAGGAATAGAAGGAACATACCTCAACATAATAAAAGCTATATACGACAAACCCACAGCAAACATTATCCTCAATGGTGAAAAACTGAAAGCATTTCCTCTAAAGTCAGGAACAAGACAAGGATGCCCACTTTCACCATTATTATTCAACATTGTTCTGGAAGTTTTGGCCACAGCAATCAGAGCAGAAAAAGAAATAAAAGGAATCCAAATTGGAAAAGAAGAAGTAAAACTCTCACTGTTTGCAGATGACATGATCCTCTACGTAGAAAACCCTAAAGATTCCACCAGAAAATTACTAGAACTAATCAATGAATACAGTAAAGTTGCAGGATATAAAATTAACACACAGAAATCCCTTGCATTCCTGTACACTAATAATGAGAAAATAGAAAGAGAAATTAAGAAAACAATTCCATTCACCATTGCAATGAAAACAATAAAATACTTAGGAATATATCTTCCTAAAGAATCTAAAGACCTATATTTAGAAAACTATAAAACACTGCTGAAAGAAATTAAAGAGGACACTAATAGATGGAGAAATATACCATGTTCGTGGATTGGTAGAATCAATATAGTGAAAATGAGTATACTACCCAAAGCAATTTATAGATTCAATGCAATCCCCATCAAGCTACCAACGGTATTCTTCACAGAGCTAGAACAAATAATTTCTCAATTTGTATGGAAATACAAAAAACCTCGAATAGCCAAAGCTATCTTGAGAAAGAAGAACGGAACTGGAGGAATCAACCTGCCTGACTTCAGGCTCTACTATAAAGCTACAGTCATCAAGACAGTATGGTACTGGCACAAAGACAGAAATATAGATCAATGGAACAAAATAGAAAGTCCAGAGATAAACCCACGCACATATGGCCACCTAATCTTTGACAAAGGCGGCAAGAATATGCAATGGATTAAAGACAATCTTTTTAACAAGTGGTGCTGGGAAAACTGGTTGAACACTTGTAAAAGAATGAAACTAGAACACTTTCTAACACCATACACAAAAATAAACTCAAAATGGATTAAAGAGCTAAATATAAGACCAGAAACCATAAAACTCCTAGAGGAAAACATAGGCAAAACACTCTCTGACTTACATCACAGCAGGATCCTCTATGACCCACCTCCCAGAATATCGGAAATAAAATAAAAAATGAACAAATGGGACCTAATCAAACTTAAAAGCTTCTGCACAACAAAGGAAACTATAGGCAAGCTGAAAAGACAGCCTTCAGAATGGGAGAAAATAATAGCAAATCAAGCAACAGACAAACAACTAATCTCAAAAATATACAAGCAACTTCTACAGCTCAATTCCAGAAAATAAACGACCCAATCAAAAAATGGGCCAAAGAACTTAATAGACACTTCTCCAAAGAAGACATACAGATGGCTAACAAACACATGAAAAGATGCTCAACATCACTCATTATCAGAGAAATGCAAATCAAAACCACTATGAGGTACCATTACACGCCAGTCAGAATGGCTGCGATCCAAAAATCCACAAGCAATAAATGCTGGAGAGGGTGCGGAGAGAAGGGAACCCTCTTACACTGTTGGTGGGAATGCAAACTAGTACAGCCACTATGGAGAACAGTATGGAGATTCCTCAAAAAACTGGGAATAGAACTGCCTTATGACCCAGCAATCCCACTGCTGGGCATACACACTGAGAAAACCAGAATTGAAAGAGGCACGTGTACCCCAATGTTCATAGCAGCACTGTTTACAATAGCCAGGACGTGGAAGCAACCTAGATGTCCATCCACAGATGAATGGATAAGCAAGCCGTGGTACATATACACGATGGAGTATTACTCAGCCATTAAAAAGAATACATTTGAATCAGTTCTAATGAGGTGGATGGAACTGGAGCCTATTATACAGAGTGAAGTAAGCCAGAAAGAAAAACACAAATACAGTATACTAACGCATATATATGGAATTTAGAAAGATGGTAACAATCACCCCGCTTATGAGACAGCAAAAGAGACACTGATGTATAGAACAGACTTTTGGACTCTGGGACTGGGAGAGGGTGGGACGATTGGGGAGAATAGCATTGAAATATGTATAATATCATATCTGAAACGAGTCAGTCCAGGTACGATGCCCTATAACAGATGCCTGGGACTGGAGCACTGGGATGAACTGGAGGGATGGTGTGGGGGGGGGGGGGGGGGAGGGTTCAGGATGGGGAACACGTGTATTCTGGTGGCGGATCCATCTCGATGTATAGTAAAAGTAATACAATATTGTAAAGTTAAGAAAAATTAAAAATAATAATAATAATAATAATAAAAGAAATGAAACAAAAAAATAAAAATAAAATGGATAACAGATAACAAACAAGGATCTACTGTAGAGCACGTGAAACTCTGCCCAATGTTATATGGCAGTCTGGATGGGAGGGGTGTAAAATAAAAATTAATTAATTAGCTTTTTAAAAAAGAATTCTGATCCCACTCTATATTCATGGTGAAGGTCTGTGTGATATAAGCTTCCAGGGGGGTCTTTGTGCCAAGCTAAATTCCTAAATTAAAACTAGGAACAAGAGCAGTGCCCTCTGATCAAGCTGATTACCACTGTAAACCATTTCTGACTATTTCAGTGAAGCTTTTAAAAAAGAAGCACTTTAATGTCTGTTGACCACAGCTTGATTGTCAGGAATGAGAAACTCAGTCTTATCAAGAACTTGGTTTAGTTCACGAACTTTCAGAAATATCTACTGAAGTTTAAGAAGCAACATTCAATTTATGCAGAGTTATAAGGAAGACATGAATTTCCCAGGTGGCACGAGTGGTAAAAACAAAACAAAACAAAACTCACCTGCCAACACAGGAGACTCAAGAGACCCAAGTTCGATCCCTGGGTCAGGAAGATCCTCTGGAAGAGGGCATGGGAACCCACTCCATTCATGCACATAGGGATGCGTGTGTGCTTAGTCACTTTAGTCATGTCCCACTCTTTGTGATCCCAAGGACTATAGCCCACCTGGTCCCTCTGTCCATGGAATTTTCCAAGCATGAATACTGGAGTGGGTTGCCACTTCCAGGGGAGCTTCCTGACTCAGAGATCCAACCCACATCTCTTCCATCTCTTGCATTGGCAGGCGGATTCTTTACCACTCTGCCACCTGGGAAGCCCTGAGTTATAGGGATAAAGAAGATTAAATTTCTTTAGTGAACTTAGCATTAGCCATCTACAGGTTCTCACACAGGATGGACACACCCTGGTCTTTTTTCAATTAAAAGGAAAAAAATAACCATCAGATTGTATGACAAATATTTATCCACCCCCAACTGAATGGTGGAGTAAAGACAGAAAGTAGCAGCAGAATGCATCACCGAAGCCACACAACTCCGTCCATGTTGTTAAGCATTTAAGGTCTACACAGAGCAACGGTATGCTGCAGCAGTAGCATTCCAAAGTGATTTTTCTGCAATCAGAGTTTCATTCATTACCCAATTTTCATGCAACTCCCCTGGCATTTGAAATGTGTTTCAAGGTAGACTCCCCAAGGGCTTTTCCCCCTCCCATAATAACTGATCTGCAGTGTCCAAAGATAGATCTAAATATCTTTGGTGCAAATTACTTGAGGCCTGCAGAGCATGATTCTCTGTCATCTCCATCACATTTCACTCCTACGGAACTGATAACAGATTAATATCTAGGCTGAAAATATTTCATCAGCGTCTCTGGCGAAGGCACCTTACTTTATTTTATCTGGGGGCACCAATAAAAGGAGGAGGAGGCTCAGAAAGAAAAAAAAAAATTATTTGCACTCAGAGAGGAGGGCGGGAAAAAAAAAAAGAATTTCCTTTAGTATTATGAGAAAGGCAACAAGGCTGGTCTTGGCAAAGTTCTCTGCTCCGATTATGTATACACTTTTATTCAATCATTGTATCGCTTGGTGTCTGACATTTGGTCAATAGTGCAATCTACCACCGATCAGAATAAAACAGCCACCCCAGAGCACCTTGGAATTTCATTAGTTTCCTTTCAATGTAGTCCTTATAACTAGATGTTTATTTGGAAACACAAATTTAAAGTTCAATTCTGTGCCTTGTCAATATTAGTAAAAAGTCAAAGATCCTAGACATTACGTAAACCTGATTTTTTCCTACTTATTTACTTATTTGACTAGAGAAAAAGAATTGAGAGAGGGACAGTAGGGGGCCGAAAAAAAATATTAAAATTAAATTTGAAATAAAAAAGAATGAGACAAATTTTACTAGTATGAAGGAACGTTTTCTTCCATAATTGAATTTATCAGTACAAAAATATGCAGAAGAAATAATTTTGCACACATATTTAGTTTCCTGTATATGTGTAAAATGGCTCAGTGGTAAAGAATCCACCTTCTAATGCAGGAAATGCAGAAGATGCGGGTTTGATCCCTGGGTGGGGAAGATTTCCTAGAGGAGGAAATGGCAACCCATTCCAATATTCTTGCCTGGACAGAGAGGAGCTTGGTGGGCTACAGTCCACGGGGTCGCAAAGAGTTGGACACGACCGAGTGACTGAGCACAGAGATGCACACATATGTGTAAAGGATGTTGTTAGTGAAGATCAGTAGGAAAATAGTAGTATTAACACATAATGTTGTTGATTATAAAGAAACAGCACAATGTGATGTGACAGAATGGAATTGGTTTTGTCCCGATCTAGGTGTGAATAGTGGTTCAACCACATATTAGCTGTTGGCTTTGGCATAAGTTTTGCTGAAGCCTCAGTTTTCTCATTTGAAGTTCAGGGTAGTGACAACAACTTGATAAGCATGAGGTGAAATATAATGGTATTTATCTAAATCATTTGACATTGTTGTTGCTGTTCAGTTGCCTAGTCATGTCCTCCTCTTTGTGATCTCATGGACTGCAGCATGCCAGGCCTCCCAGTCCCCAGTTTGCCCAAGTTCATGTTCAATGCACCAATAATTGCCATCCAGCCATCTCATCCTCTGATGCTCTTTTCTCCGTCTGCCCTCAATCTTTCCTAGCATCAGGGACTTTTCCAATGAGTCATCTGTTTGCATTAGGTGACCAAAATATTGGAGCTTCAGCTTCAGCATCAGTTCTTCCAGTGAATATTCAGGGTTGATCTCCTTTAAGATTGACTGGTTTTATATTTAATAGTATTATTGACTGGTTTGAAATATAATAGTATTTATCTAAGTCAGTTGACATAGCAAACTCTTAATATTCATTTTCTCTCAGCTCTTCCCTTTTTTTGCACAGCAATCAGAATAACAATTAGACAGTGATCTCACAACATAAAAATTATTTTTATTGTCTATCATACATTCTTTTCCTTCTTTATTCATACTAGATCTATTTCGTAGCAAATGAATGGATATGCTTTAAGGCTGTATAGGAACAAATGGATGAATTGATAAAAGGATAAATAAGGAACCATGTTCTTATAAGAATAAGTCAAATGCTGTAAATGTTTATATTAAAGCTTTCTGAGGAAAGAAATTTCACTGGTAAATTAAATTCTTTTGTTGGGCTGGAAGTAAAAGTGAGGGTCACTCAGTTGTGTCTGACTCTTTGCAACCCCACGGACTATACAGTCCATAGAATTCTCCAGGCCAGAATACTGGAGTGGATAGCTACTCCCTTCTCCAGGAGATCTTCCCAATCCAGGGCTCAAATCCAGGTCTCCCACATTGCTGGCAGAGTCTTTACCAGCTGAGCCACCAAGGAAGCCCTTTATTGGGCTATTGGTTAAATATTTTAACAGTGTGCTGAAAGAATATGGTCAAGCCATTATTGGTATGCCACATATAATCTTAAAGTGCTATTTTAGATAAAAAGGAACCCCAATAAACTTGTAAAAGAGACCAAAATACCTGGTATTGTGGTAGAACTGACAATTTGGTGTGTTTTTAAAATTAAAATATATTTAATTGCATCATAACACATTTTTAACTTCTTTTCTTTGAACTGTCAAGAAACAGTAACATTCATGTCCCATCTTTGTGTGTGTGTGTGTGTGTGTGTTCCATTTAGAAGCTTTGGAGTCATTTTCTAAATTACGGCATGTGACAGCAAATGCAGTATTGAACTTCCCATTCATACTTTAGTTTTGAGCTTCATTTGCAATTGCTTTTGTGTGCTTCAAGTCAGTTAAATATCATTCTATATTTTGCTTTTTTCACAATAATGATTCTGGGTATTATGGTGGGAGTTAATCTCTTCTTACTGGTTTATAAGAAGTGAAAATATATTAGAACACTATAAGGTTAATCATCTCATAACAATTTCATGTATTTTACAACATTTCTTTGGGAGATACATTTTTCAAATAAGTAATAATTATGACAGTGATTAATACTTATTGGGTCCTTTTGTCATGTCTGACTCTGTGACCCCAGGAACTGTAGCCATCCAGGCCCTGCTGTCCATGGAATTTTCCAGGCAAGGATACCGGAGTGGGTTGCCATACCCTTTTCCAGGTGATCTTCCCCACCCAGGGATTGAACCTGGGTCTCCTGCATTGAAAGCAGATTTTTTACCATCTGAGCCACCAGGGAAGACCACTGGGTCCTTAGCACGTGCCAAGTATTGTTCTAAGTTCTTCAGATCAAATCAGTCACTCAGTCGTGTCCGACTCTTTGCAACCCCATGAATCGCAGCATGCCAGGCCTCCCTGTCCATCACCAACTTTCGGAGGTCACTGAGACTCACATCCATCGAGTCGATGCCATCCAGCCATCTCATCCTCTGTCGTCCCCTTCTCCTCCTGCCCCCAATCCCTCCCAGCATCAGAGTCTTCTCCAATGAGTCAACTCTTTGCATGAGGTGGCCAAAATACTGGAGTTTCAGCTTTAGCATCAACTAAGTTCTTAAGGCATATCAATACATTTAATCTTCACTACAAACATCATGAGGTGAGGGGGTATTTTTTCTCCTATTTTGAGGGTGAGAGGACTAGGGCACAGAGAGACCCAAGACCACACAGAGACTGAGGGGAAGAATCAAGACATAAATCCTGTCTATGTCTAGAGCCAGAGATAGCCTGTCTATCTTTCTTACCTACAAGACTAGGCTGCCTCAGTAACAGAGACGTTTACCACAGCATCTTTCTACACACTGGGGAATTCCAAGATGAGACTATAAATAGTTCCTCCAGCATAGTATACTAAAGAGCATTGGAATCTAAAGAAGAATTATAAAACATTTAATGTGTACTTTTTCTGAAGAGACTACCGGATTATTAATATAATGCATGCAGGTGTGCTAAGTCACTTCAGTCGTGTCTGACTCTTTGTGACCTATGGACTGTAGCCTGCCAGGCTACTCTGTCAATTGGATTCTCCAGGCAAGAATATTGGAGCTGGTTGCCATACCCTCCTTTAGAGGATCTTTCCAACCCAGGGATCGAACCCAAATCACTTATGTCTCCAGCACTGGCAGGTGAGCTCTTTACCACTGGCACCACCTGGGAAGCCCTATTAATATAATGATCAATGTTCAAATTCTCATGAGGAATAACTTTCAACTCTTTATCAGAGTATCAATGAAAATACAGAGATATTAATGGAAAATCTATAAAGACTGAGCTTCTTTTTCATATTTATAATACCTAACGCAGAGTTCACTGGCTCTTATTAAGTTATTTTTAAAAACGAGCAGGGGATATTTGTTCTTTTGCTTTTTCTGCACTCTTTCCTTCTGGAAAGATTCTCCCCACTGCAAGCGGTTCTGACAGAGCTGTTAATCAAGGACCCTAGTTCCTCTGTCGTGTGGCTCTGGTGGACAATCCGAATACCCAACTTTAGGACAAGGGTCCAGAGTAGACACAAGATCTCTGATCTTTCTGATTCTCTGTCATGCTAAACTTCTTCCTGTCTCAGGGACTTTGTATTTCTGGTTCCCTCCTTCTATGCTTTCCTTCCCCTAGGTATTCACAAAGCTTCCCTCTAGCCATCATTTTTTGTTATTTAGATCTCATTTGAATTGTCTACACAGAGGGCACTGAGAGAATCACTAAGTCTAAATGAGCCCTACACTTTCCATTCAGTGCTGATGATCTCTATTTTATTTCCTTTACAGAACTTACTACTATCTGGCGTTGTGTCTCTTTCCACTTGAGTATAAACACGTGAGTGAAAGGAGAGAACTTGTTTGTCAGAGTGTTCCTGGAACACTAGGCAATGGGCTGGCATATGTGAGCTGTTAAGTAAATACTGGTGACAAGGTTGAATGTGTGGCAGCAGATAGTTTTTTTCTTAAAATAGTTTGAGTTGGGTTTGATTGATAAATTCTTGGTTCTTTATTGTATGATATTACCACATACACTAGACGAACTTTTAATTTTCATGTGTTTACTTTTCAAAGTGGCTTCATATTTTCTTTTTTTTCAGCTTTACTGAGATATAGTTGACTATGTAAGTTTAAAGTGTACAGCATATATCATTTGACTTAATCATCATGAAATGATTACCACAGTAGGTTTTGTGAACATCCAATATCTCTTATAGATACAAAATTTTAAAAGTAGAAAACAAGTTTTCCTTGTGATTAGAACTCTCAGGATTTACTTCCTTGAGTATGCTCATTCACTCAGTCATGGCCAACTCTTTGAGACCCTGTGGATTGTAGCCCACCAGGCTCCTCTGTTCAGGAGATTCTCCAGGCAAAAATACTGGAGTGGGTTGTCATTTCTTCTCCAAGGGATCTTCTTACTCCCTTGATGACTTTCATATATAACATTCAGTAGTAGTAATGTCAATTACATTAATCATATTATATGAAAGTGAAGTTGCTCAGTCGTGTCTGATTCTTTGCGACTCCATGGACTGTGTAGCCCACCAGGCTCCTCAGTCCATGGGATTCTCCAGGCAAGAATACTGGAGTGGGTTGCCATTTCCTTCTCCAGGGGATTTTCCCAACCCAGGGATTGAAAGCCTGGGTCTCCCACACTTCAGGCAGACACTGTACCGTCTGAGCCACCAGGGAAGCCCAGCATATTGTATATTACATCCCTAATACTTATTTTATCTTATAACTGGAACTTTTACCTCTTGACCACTTTAACTAATTTCCCTTGCCCACCAGACCACCCACCCTCCCCTCTCATCCCCCTGGTAATTACAAATCTAATCCCCTTTTTAATGAATTTGTTTGTTTGTTGAAGTATAATTGACCTACAACACTTGTTAGTTCCTGGTGGTCTAGTTATCATCTGTCACCATACAAAGATACTACATTATTACTGACTATATACCACATGCTGTACATTTCATCCTCGTGACTCATTTATTTTGTAACATCCGTATCACGATGATTTAAAAAAACAAAAACTTTCTACATTTATAAGATAGATATAAAAATACTAGTATTATTTTACATGACAATGTTATAGTCCAAAAATATGCTGGATAGGACTTCCCTGGTGGCATAGTGGATACGAATCCTCCTGCCAATGCAGGGGACACGGGTTCAATCCCTGGTCCACAAAAATTCCACATGCCAAGAAGCAACTAAGCCTGTGTACAACTTCTGAGCCTGTCCTCTAGGCCCATGAGCCTCAACTACAGAGCCCACATGCTGCAACTACTGAAGCCTGTGTGCCTAGAGACTGTGCCTCGAAGCAAGAGAAGCCACCTTAATGAGAAGCCTGAACACTGCCATGAAGAGCGGCCCCCACTCTCCACGACTAGAGAGAGCTCTCTTGCAGCAATGAAGAACCAGTGCAACCAAAATAAGTAAATATTAAAACACTATGTTGGTCTTACATTTAGCTCTTTAATCCATTTTGAGTTTATTTTTGTGTATGGTGTTAGAAAGTGTTCTAGTTTCATTCTTTTACAAGTGTTTGACCAGTTTTAAGACCAGAAACCATAAAACTCCTAGAGGAAAACATAGGCAAAACACTCTCTGACTTACATCACAGCAGGATCCTCTATAACCCACCTCCCAGAATATTGGAAATAAAATCAAAAATGAACAAATGGGACCTAATCAAACTTAAAAGCTTCTGCACAACAAAGGAAACTATAAGCAAGGTGAAAAGACAGCCTTCAGAATGGGAGAAAATAATAGCAAATGAAGCAACTGACAAACAACTAATCTCAAAAATATACAAGCAACTTCTACAGCTCAATTCCAGAAAAATAAGTGACCCAATCAAAAAATGGGCCAAAGAACTCAATAGACATTTCTCCAAAGAAGACATACAGATGGCTAACAAACACATGAAAAGATGCTCAACATCACTCATTATCAGAGAAATGCAAATCAAAACCACTATGAGATACCATTTCACGCCAATCAGAATGGCTGCTATCCAAAAGTCTACAAGCAATAAATGCTGGAGAGGGTGCGGAGAGAAGGGAACCCTCTTGCACTGTTGGTGGGAATGCAAACTAGTACAGCCACTATGGAGAACAGTATGGAGATTCCTCAAAAAACTGGGAATAGAACTGCCTTATGATCCAGCAATCCCACTGCTGGGCATATACACTGAGAAAACCAGAATTGAAAGAGACACGTGTACCCCAATGTTCATAGCAGCACTGTTTGCAATAGCCAGAACGTGGAAGCAACCTAGATGTCCATCCACAGATGAATGGATAAACAAGCTGTGGTACATATACACAATGGAGTATTACTCAGCCATTAAAAAGAATACATTTGAATCAGTTCTAAGGAGGTGGATGGAACTGGAGCCTATTATACAGAGTGAAGTAAGCCAGAAACAAAAACACAAATACAGTATACTAACACATATATATGGAATTTAGAAAGATGGTAAAAAATAACCCTATTTACGAGACAACAAAAGAGACACTGATGTATAGACCAGACTTTTGGACTCTGGGACCGGGAGAGGGTGAGATGATTGGGGAGAATAGCATTGAAATATGTATAATATTATATCTGAAATGTATTAATTGTTCAAACTAAACACTATCATGTTACAATTTGTCCATACTAGATGTTTATAATGTTTCTGATAATCAATAAAAGAGATTCTTGATCAAAAAAAAAAAAAAAAAAAAAACAACACTATGTTGGACAATTGCTATTTTACAAACTTTGTTAAAATATTTTTTCTTAATCAATGCAGTCATAGGTACTAACTCCGTGTCATTATAACTAGTACTATTTTAGAAACTGTAGAAATGCAAAACATATAAAATCAATGAGGAATGAGCATGACACATAGTAAATAAGCAGACAGGCTAATGTGAGTAGCAGTAGAACACATTAAAAATGTGTTGAGTTAGAGAATGATGGGATTGTATGAACTGACATACCCGAAGATGACCTTTCAGAGGGTATAGGACCAAATCTGGATGTATAACTGTGGAGAAGTTTTTGGTGATGAACCAAAGCCCAGCTTAAAGAGCTAAAGTAAGGACAAGTGTGATTTGCACGAGGGCTGTAGGGAGCAGGCCACTGCCCAATGAAGGATTCATTGACAGAGCAAAGAAGAATAAGTTGGTGAGGTCAGGTTAGAAATGAGAAATTAAGGTCATAAATTATAAGTGTTTAATTTTTACCTTATTTACACTAGAGATTTTTGCAAAGAAAAATAATCTCATGATAAGTATTTTAGGAAATTTATCCAGTATCTGTGTATAGCATAACTCTAATAGGAAAGAGGTCAATGTACAGAATAATTGCAATGGGAAATGCTAACCCTTTAGAAACCTGTACTTCAGCTGATATGGAAGGAGAGGTGGTGAAGACTCTATGCAGAGGGAAGAAAAGAGAGCTCATTTAAATTGAATGCTCAATATAAAATAGGAGACTGCAAAGCAATTATTCTTCAATTAAAAAGTAAAAAAATAGGAGGCTCCAAAGCAATTATTCTTCAATTAAAATATAACACAGCAAAAAATAAAATAGGAGAAAAACCAGAGTTAAGACTGACTTCCTACTTTTGAAAGAATGAAAAGAATATGAGACCAACAGTGGAAATACTTAAATTGAATATAGACCTAATTTATGGATAATTGTGAATTTGGTTTTGATAATGTAAGGCAATGGTAACATATGTAAGTAGAAAGTTTCAAATAGCAGTTCTCAATCCAGGGGTTGAAGTAAGAGATCAAAGTAATAGCAATAAATTGACATTCATAAGCACTGAATTCATAACTACAGAAGCCTTCTTATCCACAGTGATTAGGGCTCACAATACCTTTCAGATCAGATCAGTCGCTCAGTCGTGTCCGACTCTTTGCGACCCCATGAACTGCAGCACGCCAGGCCTCCCTGTCCATTACCAACTCCCGGAGGTCACTCAGACTCATATTCATTGAGTCAGTGATGCCATCCAGCCATCTCATCCTCTGTCGACCCCTTCTCCTCCCGCCCCCAATCCCTCCCAGCATCAGAGTCTTCTCCAATGAGTCAACTCTTCGCATGAGGTGGCCAAAATACTGGAGTTTCAGCTTTAGCATCATTCCTTCCAAAGAAATCCCAGGGTTGATCTCCTTCAGAATGGACTGGTTGGATCTCCTTGCAGTCCAAGGGACTCTCAAGAGTCTTCTCCAACACCACAGTTCAAAAGCATCAATGCTTTGGTGCTCAGCCTTCTTCACATTCCAGCTCTCACATCCATACATGACCACAGGAAAGACCATAGCCTTGACTAGACGAACCTTTGTTGGCAAAGTGATGTCTCTGCTTTTGAATATGCTATCTAGGTTGGTCACAACTTTCCTTCCAAGGTGTAAGTGTCTTTTAATTTCATGGCTGCAGTCACCATCTGCAGTGATTTTGGAGCCCAGAAAAATAAAGTCTGACACTGTTTCCACTGTTTCCCCATCTATTTCCCATGTAGTGATGGGACCAGATACCTTTAGGGACCCACAAACCTTTATTTTTTTAAATTAAAAACAAAAAATAAGCTTTTAGATCAAAACATGCTTTACCATATATTATAGTTTGTCTTTCTACCAATGCAGTCTCAAAATATAACTAAAGCTTTTGTTTTATGGAAGAAGAGGCCTGGGAAGGAAAAAAGGCTGAGGCCCCATACAAATCATGACGGTGTCTTTTATTTTTAAATATTTTTTTGATGTTGACCATTTTTTAAAGTCTGTATTGAATTGCTACAATATTGCTTCTGTTTTATGTGTTGGGTTTTTGGCTGCGAGGCATGTGGGAATTTAACTCCCCAACCAGGGATGGAGTCCATGCTTCCTGCACTGGCAGGTGAAGTCTTAACCACTGGACCAGCAGGGAAGTCCTGATGGTGTCTTTTAGATTTAGCCATGATTGTGAAAAGAAATTATTAGGGAGTGAGCAGAAGGCAAAGGCCGAGTTTTAGAGCAATGGTTCCTGAAATGTGTTTTTCCCTTGACATACGCACTCACACGTAAGCTCTGCAAGCTCCCGAGTGCACACAGAGTGCGCTTTCTCCCAGGGCTGGGTAACTGGGATTGGAATCCCGCCAGGAGGCATGGTAACTGTATTTTATCCAGATCATGGTGACACAGCCTGCAATATGTGGATTCTATCAATCCCCTTGCTCTCTGCTTAAGGGACTGATTAAAAAGCAATAAAAAAGAGACATTAATTTAACTTTTCCAATCCATTTTTCTTTGTTTAGAGCCAGCATTTGTCATTTTTTGGAAACAGAGACATAAAATCACACAAAAACAATGGTCATGGTTTTAAACATGAACACAGGAATGAAAAGATTAAAAGTATTTTTCCTCATTTGAGATTGATAAGGACCTTTTTTTGATGTATTTGATTACCCACAAGATTCTTTAGGTCCCCAAACTGAGCTCACTGATAGTAGCATAAGGCTATTTGGTTGTGTTACTTAAAGTAACATAAAGATGTAAAATCTATTTGCAAGGCTCTAGGTCCCAACCCTAATTGTTATTTAAGAAGAAAAAGAAAGAACAAATATTATGTGTCATTCATATTTTCTAGGCATTTCCCCCGAGGTTTCTATCTTGGATTCCTCTTATGTCCAACATCAAAGAATTGCTAATTGCTATCCAGTTTATTTGTGAGAAGTTGTATTTAAAATTTATCCAAAATTAGATTGATCACAAATTATCCTGTTTTTATTTTTTCTTATTCACTTCTAAAACTGTGCTCCTTTTGTTTATGGACAAACTTTTCTAAAGAAATGACTGCATTTATTTTACAGTGCAAATAATAAAGTTGACTGCATATTTGAGTAGGTTGACAGCTTCAGTTAGCAAACTCATCCTAAATTCTGGGACCAAACCTTCCCAACATTTGGCTGACAGTGGTTGAGATGACAACAGAAATAATTTCAAGCAGTAACAAAAACAGATTTAAGCTAGTGCACACCACAGTACAAGCCTTTTCTTTTTAAATGATATAAAAAGGAAAGCAATCAAAGGAGAAGGAGGCAACCTGCCCATTAGGTACAGCACAAAGTCTCAGCCTATTGCAGTAAGTTATTTACAAAATCAAGTTACAGTCCATCCTTTGTCCTTACCAGCAGGTGCAGCTATTAAGCAGGAAACATTCAAATACACTATGGCCTTGAGGGGAAAAATAAATAGATGGTTTCCTTTCCCTTCCATTACAAATGCCTGACTCTGGTATGATAATTTAATAATTCAATTTCATTTGCCAGGAAAAATTAGCTATTTATTTGGAGCCTTGAAATAGCTGAACTCTGAATGCTTCTGTGTGATTCAAATCTTACCTTGCTTATTTACTTATAGTAAATGCCTTTTTGTCCTCTCCACTCTTTATACCATTACTTTACCTTCAAGGTATTTGGAAAAAAGCTAAAGTAGAGTGTATGTTTAAAGGAAGAGGAATCAGCTATACATTTCTTTTCTAAAAGGTGAGCTATCCAGACATAGGCTAAAAGCAGCCTTGTTTTATTGAAAACTGACCTGAGTTCACATCTGCATGTGGTATCACCATGTGAGTGAGTACTAGACAATGCTCTTGGTGTGTCCAGGTGGAAAGTGTACCATGCGCAGTGTGTGGGGAGAGTCTGCAGAGTGTGGAAAAGAGACTGAGGAACTAGGAAAGCATTGGTCCAAGGAGCAGAGAAGAGAGTGAGATGTGGTTATGAAAGTTGCAGGATAAAAATCAGCAGTGAGCAATGTTTTACAGCCAGAACAATATAAGGATGAGTCATCAGCACTATCAAACGCTGTCAAGTGATCGCCCCCACACTGAACTCTTGTTGATTAGAATAGTTTTGGGGAAATCTGCCTAATGTGAAGCCAGATCAGTGGGTCGAGTGAATACAAGAGGCAAGGCACATGTAAAACTTCCTTCAAGTATCTTGGTATAAATGGAAGAAGCAAGTTAGAACAGTATTAGGGAGAATGGATTTTAGGGGCAGAAATAGGAAATGGAGTTTAAAGGTACAGTACCATTTAAAGATAAAAGAAAAGAAATACTTTTCAGGAGATCTAGGAAGTGGTGGGAAAGGCTGACTTCTGAAGCTCATAGAACTGTATTCATTTGGTGGGGAAGCTTTATCGTTCTTTCTGAGGCAACAGGAAAGAGATAAAGATGCGAGTGTGTGTGCAGCGTGCTCAGTCATATCAGATTCTTTGCCACCCCAACTGTAGCCTTCCAGGCTCCTCTGTCCACAGAATTTTCCAGGCAAGTGTACTGGAGTGGGTTGCCATTGCTTACTCCAGGGGAAAAAGGAAGAGAATTTCAGAAAAACATCTTCTTCTGTTTTACAGACTATGCCAAAGCCTTTGACTGTGTGGATCACAACAAACTATGGAAAATTCTTCAAGAGATAGGAATACCAGACCACTTTACCTGCCTCCTGAGAAATCTGTATGTAGGTCAAGAAGCAACAGTTAGAATCGAACATGGAACAATGGACTGGTTCAAAACTGGGAAAGGAGTACGTCAAGGCTGTATATTGTCACCCTGTTTATTTAACTTATATGCAGAGTACATCATGCAAAATGCAAGGCTGGATGAAGCATAAGTTGGAATCAAGATTGCTGGGAGAAATATTAATAACCTCAGATATGTAGATGATACCGCCCTTATAGCAGAAAGCAAAGAGGAACTAAAGAGCTTCTTGATGAAAGTGAAAGAGGAGAATGAAAAAGCTGGGTTAAAACACAACATTCAAAAAATGAAGATCATGGCATCCAGTCCAATCACTTCATGGCAAATAGATGGGGGAAACAATGGAAACAGTGACAGACTTTATCTTCGTAGGCTCCAAAATCACTGCAAATGGTCATGAAATTAAAAGATGCTTGCTCCTTGGAAGAAAATCTATGACCAACCTAGACAGCATATTAAAAAACAGAGACATTACTTTGCCAACAAAGTCTGTCTAGTCAAAACTATGGTTTATCCAGTTCAGTTCATTTCAGTCGCTCAGTCATGTGTGACTCTTTGCAACCCCATGAACCGCAGCACACCAGGCCTCCCTGTCCATTACCAACTCCCGAAGTTTACCCAAACTCATGTCCATTGAGTAGGTGATGCCATCCAACCACCTTATCCTCTGTCATCCCCTTCTCCTCCTGCCCTCAATCTTTCCCAGCATCAGGGTCTTTTCAAATGAGTCAGCTGTTTACATCAGGTAGTCAAAGTATTGCAGTTTAGGCTTCAACATGAGTCCTTTCAATGAATACCCAGGACTGATCTCCTTTAGGATGGACTGGTTGGATGTCCTTGCTGTCCAAGGGACTCTCAAGAGTCTTCTCCAACACCACAGTTCAAAAGCATCAATCCTTTAGCGCTCAGCTTTCTTCACAGTCCAACTCTCACATCCATACATGACCACAGGAAAAACCATAGCCTTGACTAGGCAGACCTTTGTGGACAAAGTAATGTCTCTGCTTTTCAATACGCTGTCTAGATTGGTCATAAGTTTCCTTCCAGGGAGTAAGCGTCTTTTAATTTTATGGCTGCAGTCACCATCTGCAGTGATTTTGGAGCCCCAAAATAAAGTATGCCACTGTTTCCACTGTTTCCCCATCTATTTCCCATGAAGTGGTGGGACCAGATGCCATGATCTTAGTTTTCTGAATGTTGAGCTTTAAGCCAACTTTTTCACTCTCCTCTTTCATTTTCATCAAGAGACTCTTTAGTTCTTCTTCACTTTCTGCCATAAGGGTGGTGTCATTTGCATATCTGAGGTTCCGACAATCTTGATTCCAGCTTGTGCTTTTTCCAGCCCAGAGTTTCTCATGATGTACTCTGCATAGAAGTTAAATAAGCAGGGTGACAATACACAACCTTGATGTACTCCTTTTCTTATTTGGAACCAGTCTATTGTTTCATGTCCAGTTCTAACTGTTGCTTCCTGACCTGCATACAAATTTCTCAAGAGGCAGGTCAGGTGGTCTGGTATTCCCATCTCTTTCAGAATTTTCCACAGTTTATTGTGATCCACACAGTCAAAGGCTTTGGCATAGTCAATTTCCAATAGTCATATATGGATTTGAGAGTTTGACCATAAAGAAAGTTAAGTGCAGATGAATTGATGCTGAACTGTGGTATTGGAGAAGACTCTTGAGAGTCCCTTGGACTGCAATGAGATCAAACCAGTCCATCTTAAAGGAAATCAATCCTGAATATTCATTGGAAGGACTGATACTGAAGCTAAATGGCCACCTGATGCAAAGAATTAACTCATTGGAAAAGACTCTAATGCTTGGAAAGACTGAAGGCGGGAGGAGAAGGGACAGAGGATGAGATGGTTGGATGGCATGACTGACTTGATGGACATGAGTTTGAGAAAGATCCAGTAAGATGGACCAGAAAGCCTGGGGTGCTGCAGTCCATGGGGTCACAAAGAGTAGGACACAACCAAGCAACTGAACTGTAATGAACTCCAGTGGATCTTCCCAAGCCAAGGATTGAACTCTCGTCTTCTGTGCCTCTTGCATTGCAGATGAAATCTTTACCCACTGGTCTATCAGGGAAGCCCAAAGATGTGAGTGGACATAGATAGTTGATCCTTTGTTGGAGAGAGTGGGCAGAGTTTTATTTCATGTTCTCTATCATTTTCTCCACAAAATAGGCAAGATTGTTTGTTGAGAAGGAGAGGAGCAGGGATATGGTAGGTACCTTGAGTTAAGTTACAAATCTTTGAAACATAGGCTGATAATTTACAGGCAGCTGGCAACCATAATTTCATAAGGGCATCTTCTACAGTCCTTGTCTGCCCAAAGGATGAAAATGGATAATAAAACCAACCATAACTGATTTGGAAAGTTTGAATAATAGAACAATTAAGTGATGAAATGATGACTCCTCATGAGAAAATGGGTGAAGTGGTTAAATGGGTACCGGTTGTATGGATTCTCAGTGTGTCTTATTGATCTTTATGATTCCAAAGTTTATATAGAAGTTTACCCAGTATGTGGTAAGAACAAAATAAATGATGGTAGAAGTGAGGATGTCATGAAGTGGCTAACATAAACTAGAAGTGTCTGTCTTGATGACATTAATATTGGTAATCAGATCAGATCAGATCAGATCAGTCGCTCAGTCGTGTCCAACTCTTCGCGACCCCATGAACCGCAGCACGCCAGGCCTCCCTGTCCATCACCAGCTCCCGGAGGTCACTCAGACTCAAATCCATTGAGTCAGTGATGCCATCCAGCCATCTCATCCTCTGTCGTCCCCTTCTCCTCCTGCCCTCAATCCCTCCCAGCATCAGAGTCTTCTCCAATGAGTCAACTCTTCGCATGAGGTGGCCAAAATACTGGAGTTTCAGCTTTAGCATCATTCCTTCCAAAGAAAACCCAGGATTGATCTCCTTCAGAATGGACTGGTTGGATCTTCTTGCAGTCCAAGGGACTCTCAAGAGTCTTCTCCAACACCACAGTTCAAAAGCATCAGTTCTTCGGCGCTCAGCCTTCTTCACAGTCCAGCTCTCACAGCCATACATGACCACAGGAAAGACCATAGCCTTGACTAGGCGAACCTTTGTTGGCAAAGTGATGTCTCTGCTTTTGAATATGCTATCTAGGTTGGTCATAACCTTCCTTCCAAGGAGTAAGCGTCTTTTAATTTCATGACTGCAGTCACCATCTGCAGTGATTTTGGAGCCCAGAAAAATAAAGTCTGACACTCTTTCCACTGTTTCTCCATCTATTTCCCATGAAGTGATGGGACCAGATGCCATGATCTTTGTTTTCTGAATGTTGAGCTTTAAGCCAACCTTTTCACTCTCCACTTTCACTCTCATCAAGAGGCTTTTTAGCCCCTCTTCACTTTTTGCCATAAGAGTGGTGTCATCTGCATATCTGAGGTTATTGATATTTCTCCCAGCAGTCTTGATTCCAACTTGTGTTTCTTCCAGTCCAGCATTTCTCATGATGTACTCTGCATAGAAGTTAAATAAACATGGTGACAAATATGCAGCCTTGACGTACTCCTTTTCCTATTTGGAACCAGTCTGTTGTTCCATGACCAGTTCTAACTGTTGCTTCCTGAACTACATACAGATTTCTCAAGAGGCAGATCAGGTGGTCTGGTATTCCCATCTCTTTCAGAATTTTCCATAGTTTATTGTGATCTACACAGTCAAAGGCTTTGGCATAGTCAATAAAGCAGAAATAGATGTTTTTTTCTGGAACTCTCTTGCTTTTTCCATGATCCAGCGGATGTTGGCAATTTGATCTCTGGTTCCTCTGCCTTTTCTAAAACCAGCTTGAACATCAGGAAGTTCATGGTTCACATACTGCTGAAGCCTGGCTTGGAGAATTTTGAGCATTACTTTACTAGCGTGTGAGATGAGTGCAATTGTGCAGTAGTTTGAGCATTCTTTGGCATTGCCTTTCTTTGGGATTGGGATGAAAACTGACCTTTTCCAATCCTGTGGCCACTGCTGAGTTTTCCAAATTTGCTGGCATATTGAGTGTAGCACTTTCACAGCATCATCTTTCAGGATTTGGAATAGCTCCACTGGAATTCCATCACCTCCACTAGCTTTGTTCGTAGTGATGCTTTCTAAGGCCCACTTGACTTCACATTCCAGGATGTCTGGCTCTGAGGGCCAGCACATTAAGCACGGCCGAGAAGAGCTACCCCATGACCGAGGTCAGGAAGGGCGGCAGTGACGAGAGACCCCTCGTCCAAGGTAAGGTGCGATGGCTGTGCTTCACTGGAGCAGCCGAGACGAGATACCCCACGCCCAAGATAAGAGAAACCCAAGTAAGACAGTAGGTCTTGAAAGAGGGCATCAGAGGGCAAATACACTGAAATAATTCTCACAGAAAACTAGTCAATCTAATCACACCAGGACCACACCCTTGTCTAACTCAATGAAATTAAGCCATACCTGTGGGGCAACCCGGGATGGGCGGGTCATGGTGGAGAGATATGACAGGGTGTGGTCCGCTGGAGAAGGGAATGGCAAACCACTTCAGTATTCTTGCCTTGAGAACCCCATGAACAGTATGAAAAGACACAATGATAGGATACTGAAAGAGAAACTCCCCAGGTCAGTAGGGGCCCAATATGCTACTGGAGATCAGTGGAGAAATAACTCCAGAAAGAATGAAGGGATGGAGCCAAAGCAAAAAGAATACCCAGCTGTGGATGTGTCTGGTGATAGAAGCAAAGTGCGATGCTGTAAAGAGCAATATTGCATAGGAACCTGGAATGTCAGGTCCATGAATCAAGGCAAATTGGAAGTGGTCAAACAAGAGATGGCAAGAGTGAATGTCAACATTCTAGGAATCAGCGAACTAAAATGGACTGGAATGGGTGAATTTAACTCAGATGACCATTATATCTACTACTGTGGGCAGGAATCCCTCAGAAGAAATGGAGTCGCCATCATGGTCAATAAAAGAGTCTGAAATGCAGTACTTGGATGCAATCTCAAAAATGATAGAATGATCTCTGTTCGTTTCCAAGGCAAACCATTCAATGTCACAGTAATCCAAGTCTATGCACCAATGAGTAACGCTGAAGAAGCTGAAGTTGAACGGTTCTATGAAGACCTACAAGACCTTTTAGAACTAACACCCAAAGAAGATGTCCTTTTCATTATAGGGGACTGGAATGCAAAAGTAGGAAGTCAAGAAACACCTGGAGTAACAGGCAAATTTGGCCTTGGAATACGGAATGAAGCAGGGCAAAGACTAACAGAGTTTTGCCAAGAAAATGCACTGGTCATAGCAAATACTCTCTTCCAACAACACAAGAGAAGACTCTATACATGGACATCACAAGATGGTCAACACCGAAATCAGATTGATTATATTCTTTGCAGCCAAAGATGGAGAAGCTCTATACAATCAGCAAAAACAAGACCAGGAGCTGACTGTGGCTCAGACCATGAACTCCTTATTGCCAAATTCAGACTGAAATTGAAGAAAGTAGGGAAAACCACTAGACCATTCAGGTATGACCTAAATCAAATCCCTTATGATTATACAGTGGAAGTGAGAAATAGATTTAAGGGCCTAGATCTGATAGATAGAGTGCCTGATGAACTATGGAATGAGGTTCGTGACATTGTACAGGAGACAGGGATCAAGACCATCCTCATGGAAATGAAATGCAAAAAAGCAAAATGGCTGTCTGGGGAGGCCTTACAAATAGCTGTGAAAAGAAGAGAGAAGCGAAAAGCAAAGGAGAAAAGGAAAGATATAAACATCTAAATGCAGAGTTCCAAAGAATAGCAAAAAGAGATAAGAAAGCCTTCTTCAGTGATCAATGCAAAGAAATAGAGGAAAACAACAGAATGGGAAAGACTAGGGATCTCTTCAAGAAAATCAGAGATACCAAAGGAACATTTCATGCAAAGATGGGCTCGATAAAGGACAGAAATGGTATGGACCTAACGGAAGCAGAAGATATTAAGAAGAGGTGGCAAGAATACACAGAAGAACTGTACAAAAAAGAGCTTCACGACCCAGATAATCATGATGGTGTGATCACTGACCTAGAGCCAGGCATCCTGGATTATTGGTAATAACAATACTAATAATCTTACTACCAATAATAATTTTGATAATAGCCAACATTTGATGGCGTATATGTCCAAGCACTGTTCTAAGCAATTTACTTATATGTGTTACCTTATTGAATTCTCACACGGTATATGGCATAGGTGTTATTATTACCACAATTCTACAAGTGAGGTTCAGAGAAGTCACATAATTTGCAAAAGTCACGTACATAATAAATGGAGAAAGGAAGACTTGAGTCAGGTAGTCTGATTCCTCCTGAACTCACGATCTATGGAGTGAGAAAACTAGAAAGACAGGAATGCATGGTTGGAGAAGACTATACAGAGGTTTAAGACTGATTTTGTAAATAGTGCTGCAATGAATGTTGGGGTGCATGCATCTTTTCAAATTATGGTTTTCTCTGGATATATGCACAGGAGTGGGATTGCTGGATCATATGACAAAAAATAACTATGGTTACCAAAGGGGAAAATGGGGAGGTATAAATTAAGAGTGTGGTTAACATATACACACGACTATATTTCAAACAGAGAATTAACATGGACCTACTGTATAGCACAGGGGATTAGGCTCAATATTCTGTAATGATCTGAATGGGAAAAGAATTTGAAAAGGAATAGATACATACATATGTATAACTGAATCACTTTGCTGTACACCTGAAACTAACACAGTGTTGTAAATCAACTATACTCCAAGGCAAAATCAAAACTTAAAAAAAGACCAAAGACAACTACAAAAAAAAGAGAGAGAGACATTGGTTTTGTAGCCGGGATCTTCCTCATTTGCTCCTCTCTCGCTCAGTGTTTCTAACACCATGTCTGGTCCACAACAGAGATTTGATAAAATGCTGAGTGACAGTATAAGAGCACTCTGACTAGAAATGCAGCAGGCTGTGCATGTTCCTCTAATAAATCATTTAAAATAGAGAATGAAGAGACTTTGAATTCTTTTAAACATATAGCTTTTTTTTTTTTTTTGCTAACAATGATAAAGCCTAAATGTGATAATCAACAATAACGCAGTGACGATGACAGCTCTGCTATATGGTCCTTGTTTCTTACACATTAAGGTATTTTTGAACAAAATATATCATTTTTATTAACAAATTCCATCTTTAAAAAATTACCAAATGGTACTATTTCTTGATTAGAAAAATGTGAATCTCATTCTGGAACATATACACCCTGCTTCCCACTTTCCCTTGTTTCTTTTTTTAAATTTTAAAAAATTTTATATTAGGGTACCATCATTCATTAACAATGTTGTGTTTGTTTCAGGTGTTCAGCAAAGTGATTTAGTTATACATATACATGTATCTATTCCTTTTCAAATTCTTTTCCCATTTAGCTTACTATAGAATATTGAGCAGAGTTTCCTGGGCTATATAATAGGTCCTTGTTGGTTATCTGTTTTAAATATGGCAATGTCAATTTCAAACTCCCAATCTATTCCTCCCTGTAACCATAAATCATTCTCTGTGTGTCTATTTCTGTTTTGTAAATAAGTTAATTTGTATCTTTTTTTTTTAGATTTCACATATAAGTGAGATCACAAGATGTTTGTCTTTTTCTGTCTGACTTAACTGGGCTTCCATTGTGGCTCAGCTGGTAAAGAATCTACCTGCAATGCAGCAGACTGAGGTTCAATCCCTGGGTTGGGAAGATCCCCTGGAGAAGGGAAAGACTACCCACTCTAGTATTCTGGCCTAGAGAATTCCATGGACTCTATAGTCCATGGGGTCGCAAAGAGTCGGACACGATTGAGAGATAACTTAATATGATAGTCTCTGAGGCACATCCACAGTCCTGAACATGGCATTATTTCAATGGTTAAGGTATTTTCATTCAAGGTGGGTCTGGCCAACATTCTCTATAAGACTTATTTGCTAGTCTAGGACTTTCAGATTTCTTATAGAGATAACTTGGACTAGCAAACTACTTTATTTCATTGGCTCATTTTAAGGTAGAATTTTACTGAAGAACATAAATTTCTGGGAATTTCTCTAGTGATCCAGTGGTTAAGAATCCATCTGCCAATGCAGGGGACATGGGTTTGATCTCTGGTACAAGAATTAGGATCCCACATGCCTTGAGATCTTAGTCAATGCACATAACTACTGAGCCTGTGTGTCCCAACTAGACAGTAGCCCGAGCACAGCAAGGAAGAACCTGTTCACCTCATCAAAGACCCAGCACAGCCAAAAATAATAAATGAATAATTTAATTTTAAAAAGAGACTAATATAAAAAAGAATATAAATTTCTTTTGAAACACATGCTCTATTTTAGTAGACCCGTGTTCTGTTTTCATATTATTGAACAAAAAATGAACAAAGTAGTGTGGAAAAAAAAAAAAAAAAACAAATTAGAGCAGTGTTACTTTATTTGTAAATCATAGCTTTTTCTCCACTCTCATCAGCTGTAAGAATCAAAGTTAATATTTGAAGGTTTAGGTAATCTATGAAATTGAAGAATAGAAAGAATCTATATCAAAGTTATACTTACAATGTCATGCTCATCATGTTGCCTATAAATATGCTTGGTATTTTCAGCAAAGATACTGTTACTTTAATCAACTACAGGTCCTTAAGATCTACACATGTTAAATTTTTCTTCTACACAAATTGTCTTCAGTTTTAGTAAGCCATTAACTCAAATTGAAACCTGAAAATTTAAGTTTGGGGAGATTAAATTGCAAAAGATTTCATTAGAATATCTTAACAGGTAAAAGCAATCAACCTTCCATCATAACCCTGTATACTAATTTAATTTTTCAACAATATTTTCATCATATCTTCAAACAAAACAGCTTAAAAAATTCAACAAATACGTTAGACTGATACATCTGAGGTAAAAATCATAAATGTAATGGATATTTTTGAGTATTAGCTTTCACAGAACAGCAAATAATTTAAATATCAAAGATTTCTAGTCCGATATACAGTTCTATGGGAATGTTTTTGCAGGCTATATATGGAAAATTTATTGAGAAAAGCAAAATGAAGCAAATAAACAAGACTAATGTTTTACTTTTCAGTACATGCAAACATGATTTAAGCAGCACAGTATCTAAGCAATGCTTAGTACTAAGAAATGGCCTAAATATTTTATTTCAAACTATAAAATAATCATAACTTGATATTATAATACTGTATTTGATCATGTTCTCTAAAGAATAGAGGAGGAAAGAATTACAGATATTGGGATAGCTTTGAAAATAAGAATCCACATATATGCTTAGAGTCTGAAAAATCAGATGAAATTTATCTGCTTCTCTTTAGTATTCAATACTTCATTTCTGTTTAGTGTTCATGGGAATCCATTTTTGGCAAGTTTCCAAATCATTTTTTAAAATGAAATTTTAAAAGGTTTTTTAAAACAATTATAAAAATAATATGGGCTTATTTTAGAAACACTGGAAAATTTACTAAAGTAGATGGCTGGATGGCATCACTGACTCGATGGACGTGAGTCTGAATGAACTCTGGGAGTTGGTGATGGACAGGGAGGCCTGGCGTCCTGCGATTCATGGGGTCGCAAAGAGTCAGACATGACTGAGCGACTGAACTGAACTGAACTGAAGATAAAACAATGACCCAAATCTTTCCCAGATAGAACTATATTTCATATTTTTAAAAAAATTTGCTTTGGTTATGACATTATTGTTTTTGTCTTGCAGTTGTTGGACTGTAAGGAGATCCAACCAGTCCATCCTAAAGGAGATCAGTCCTGGGTGTTCATTGGAAGGACTGATGTTGAAGCTGAAACTGCAATACTTTGGCCACCTGATGCGAAGAGCTGACTCACTTGAAGAGACCCTTATGATGCTGGGAAAGATTCAGGGCAGAATGAGAAGGGGACTACAGAGGATGAAATGGTTGGATGGCATCACCGACTCAACGGACATGAGTTTGGGTAAACTCCGGGAGTTGGTGATGGACAAGGAGGCCTGGTGTGTTGCAGTTCATGGGGTTGCAAAGAGTCGGACACGACTGAGCGACTGAACTGAACTGTTTTTATTTTAGGTCTTTATTTTCTGAACAGTGTTACCCTTGTAGGAATAGCTTGTAATGCAGAAGAAAGGACATTAGTCTTCTTTAGGGGCTTCCCTGGGGTGCAGTGGCAAAGAATCTGCCTGCAATGCAGAATACGTGGGTTCCATCCTTGGGCCTGGAAGATCCCCTAGAAGAAGGCATGACAATCCACTTCGGTATTCTTGTCTGGAGAATCCCATGGAAAGAGGAACTTGGTATATTACAGTTCAGAGCATCTCAAAGAGTTGGACACAACCTGACTGAAGTGACTTAACGTGTGTACGCACGGAGGCCTAAACTAGGCAAGGCGTAAGACAGTAAGGAGTGAAAAAGAAGGAGGCTCTTTATTTTAATTGGCTGGCTCTTTTAACTTAAGCTACACATATGTTTGTTTAGCGATGTTAGGGTGAGGGACTCTGCTCCAGGTTTCCATTCAGAGACCTGGGTGCAAGAGGCTCAACTTCCTAAACACTGTCAACGTCCATGACAAGCAAGAAAGAACCTGGGAATCCCATGGAAGCTTTTCACTGCCTGAGTGGGAAAGCAACCTGCATCACAGCTGCCCTTTTTTTTTTTTTTTTTTTTTTTTTGATGGAAGTAGTCACTTGGTCTTCCCCAGAGGCAAGGGGCCTGAGAAACATGAAGGAAAAAATAGAATATTTGGTGGGCATCACAATCTCTGGGCTTCCCCCAGTGGCTCAGGGGTAAAGAATCCACCTGCAATGCAGGAGACACCAGTTTGATCCCTGGGCTGGGAAGATCCCTGGGCTGGGAAGATCCCTGGAGGAGGGCACAGCAATCCACTCCAGGATTCTTGCCTGGAGAATCCCATGGACAGAGGAGCCTGGTGAGTCCTTGGGGTGGCAAAGAGTTGGATGTGACTGAGCATGCATGCACAAGAGAAGCTGAGGATAATAAAATATGAGTTGTGTTTAATATATTAATAGTGAAGTGAAGTTGTGTCTGACTCTTTGCGATCCCGTGGACTGTAGCCTACCAGGCTTCATGGTCCATGGGATTCTCCAGGCAAGAATACTGGAGTGGGTTGCCATTGCCGCCTCCAGGGGATCTTCCAGACCCAGTGATCGAACCCGGGTCTCCTGCATTACAGGCAGACGCTTTAACCTCTGAGCCACCAGGGAAGCCCCATATATTAATGGTTGCTGCTGCTGCTGAGTCGCTTCAGTCGTGTCCGACTCTGTGCGACCCCATAGACGGAAGCTCACCAGGCTCCCCGATCCCTGGGATTCTCCAGGCAAGAATACTGGAGTGGGTTGCCATTTCCTTCTCCAATGCATGAAAGTGAAAAATGAAAGTGAAGTCGCTCAGCCGTGTCCGACTCCTAGCGACCCCATGGATTGGAGCCTACCAGGATCCTCCATCCATGGGATTTTCCAGGCAAAAGTACTGGGGTGGGGTGCCATTGTCTCTACAAAAATGTTATCATATTTTTGCCTCTACTTTGCTGGAACCACATCACTCATGTGCTCATATTCAGCAGCTTCCCGTTCCTAAACAACAAAACCCAAGCAACTTAATATTACAAAATTCGCAGCATCTGGCCCTTACTTACATGTCCTGTCTCATCTCTACTCACTCCCCTAACTGACATCTTATGCACTTAAAGCACTTTTAGTTTCCTCAAACACCATGCTGCTTTTTTTTCAGTGTTTTTGCTTAAACATTCTCTGTGTGGATTGTCTTTCAAAATGCCAATCCTTTTTTCCAGAACACACTAATGTGTCGTGATTAAATCTTAGTCACTGCTTAAGACTCAGCTCAGGTGCCATCTTTTCCTGGCCTGGGCCAGTTGGTATGACTTCCTGTTTTATTGATTCAACTAACACCCTGTACATATCTCCTTAGACTATGAGATCATAATAAACTGTTACATGATGGTCCCATCTTCCAGATGGTGAACTTTCCTAGGCCATGAACTAGGTCTAACTCATCTTTCAGAGCCCTAGCATTTACCATAGTATTTCATTTATGTTTTTTTATATTTTTAATTAAAAGATAATCACAATATTGTGATGGTTTTTGCCATACATTATCATGCTGCTGCTGCTGCTAAGTCACTGTAATCGTGTCCAACTCCTCGTGACCCCATAGACGTCAGCCCACCAGGCTCTCCTGCCCCTGGGATTCTCCAGGCAAGAAAACTGGAGTGGGTTGCCATTTCCTTCTCCAATGCATGAAAGCGAAAAAGTGAAAGTGAAGTCGCTCAGTCCTGTCCGACTCTTAGCGACCCCATGGACTGCAGCCCACCAGGCTCTTCCATCCATGGGATTTTCCAGGCAAGAGTACTGGAGTGGGGTGCCATTGCCTTCTCCATACATTAACATGAATCAGCATTAAATATACATATGTCCCCTCCCTCTTGAAGCCCTCTTCCATCTCTGTCCCTGTCTCACCACTCTAGGTTTTCACAGAGTGTTGGCTTTGGGTTACCTGCATCATACATCAAATTCCCACTGGCTATCTGTTTTACATATGGTAATGTATATGTTTCAATGCTCTTCTCTCATATCATCCCTTCCCCCACTGTGTCCAAAATAGCTAGGACATGGAAGCAACGTAGATGTCCACTGACAGATGAATGGATAAGGAAGTTGTAAATAAACACAGTGGGATATTACTCAGCTATAAAAAGGAACACTTTTGAGTCAGTTCTAATGAACTGGATGAACCTAGAGCCCATTATACAGAGTGAAGTAAGTCAGAATATATTAACATATATGTATGGAATTTAGAAAGATGTTACTGATGATCCTACTTGTAGGGCAGCAAAGGAGACAAGATATAGTTTATGGTTTTGAAAGTTGAAAAACTGGAACGGATAGGTGGAATACCTTCAAAATCGTTCCTTTTTTCTTTCCTATGGTCCCTGAAGGACACGCTTTAAGCCTTCTTCTCTGTCTGCTTTGCTGTTTTTATTCCATGTAAGCTAAAGTTAGAAGTTACGGACAACATCAGCACAGACTGAGTTTTAACTAGGAGGAGACTCTGTACCATGTTTCAAGGGTTGCTTTCTGCTTGCTGGTACAAGGGGTCAGTTAGCTCTAAAGTGAACCTCGGGTAGACACATTATGCTCCTTCTCACCCTCGTAGGCCTTTCAAACGATTACGCCTTTCCCACAGCCAGAAGTGCAGATTCTATGAAAAATGAATTATTAATGTCTGATTTTCACAGCAATAGAATAATTTTACCCAATGTAGCATTTCTTCCATGCTTTCAGACATTCTTTCTTAATATAAAATCCTGACCCCTCAGTAAGGTGTCGTTTTGAATCACAGATTTGCTGACTTTAATAAACACACTGTCGTTACTTTCAATCAGCACAGAAGTTCTGTTCAGAAAGTTTATGGTTAGATTAGAATCAAAACTACATGGGAATAGTGATAAATAAATATACAAATAAAACTAAACATTTCCTACGTAACAAGTGTAGTTTCCAGATAAATTCAAATAGAGTTGTTTTTTTTTTTTTTTCTGAAAAAAGGCCCTCTCTGTGTAAGTGTAAATCTCTATTTGGCAAAGGGGAGACTTACATACAATAAGAGACCATGCCAAGCTTTGCATCTTCTTCAGTTTTATTTGATGTCCTCAAACCACTCATAAACACGATTATACTATTTGCTGCCTGTTTTGCATAGCACACAGATAATTTATCTCAGATATAGTTGAAAAATCTCTACTTCTGATTTGGCATTTAAAAATCGAACCATTACAAAATTTAAACATATCAGTTTTAAATTGTTAACTAACATTTGTAAATGAATTTCAAGACTGTCAACTATATGGTCATCTTTAAAAGATATTCAGTTTTCATTTGGTTGCTATTCTAATTGTTATTTACTGAAATGATGAGAAGCTTTTGTTTCTTTCCAGCCATTTCAGTCACTTCCATGAACTCAAGGCAGGCTAGTTACAGATTCTAAATATCCAAAGAACAATTTAGTATTTGTCCAGGGGTGATTTTTTTCCCCATAAATTTAGTTACTATACATATCGGACAATTTGCTTATTTTTGGAATTGGTACATGCACAGTGGTAAGTTCTCTAGACTAATTTTTCTGTATGGCTGAGCACCATGGTAATTCACCAAACTGCCTTTTAGAAGGTCATGTATCAAGCCAGAAAAGAAGGAAGAAAATGATTTTTCAAGCTTATCAGATAATCAAAAACCAAATACAGTGCTTCATTCTAACAAAGATTATTGCAATTATGAAGATAATATGAATCATGGCCCTAAATAAATATACCTCCACTAGAAGAGATTTCCTGTGTTGGTTCTAAAAGGAAAGCCATCTACAGGACACCTCTTGATGGCAAAAGAGAAGCCCATGAGTTTCATCAATGTGACACACTCAATACAATGGAGACTGTTTCAGTGATTATGACTCATCACAAGGAGCTTCACAAGAGCTCCACCAGGGTCCAGGGCATTGGAAAATTCTTTCTTGTTGCTACTTTCCAGCCTGAAATGAGTTGCATGGTTTCTGGGAGGCTTTAGAGTACCACCAATCAATTATCTTTACTCATGGTTTACCAATTTTAGTCCTCCTTTCCTAAAGTATTTGTGGTAGCTCTGGTAAAGAATTCTGGTAAAGAATCTGCCTGCAATGCAGGAGACCCCGGTTCAATCTCTGGGTCAGGAAGATACCCTGGAGAAGAGAATGGCTACCCACTCCAGTATTTCTTGCCTGGAGAATTCCACAGACAGAGGAGCCTGGTGGGCTACAGTCCATGGGGTTGCAAAGAGTCATATGTGACTGAACGACTTTCACTTCACTTTTTCCTAAAGTATGCAATAACTTTAGAGAAGAAGGATGATCCAAAAGTTATTTACCAATACAAATCATGATACACTGTTTTCACAATAAAGTGTTAGGCATTTTGATAAAGGGCATAAATTATAACTCATGACCCTTGACCTCAAATGGTTACTTTCTATCTAGTTAGACACAGGACATAAAAAACATGAATGTCACCTAAATGAGGAAGAGACCCGATCGGTCTTCATTCTTCTCTTCCTATATTTAACTTGAGCTAACTTTTTAAACTTAGCCACATCTTCTCTGACATTTTCACATTCAAACCCCTATTTCATGCTTTTTGTATGACAGTCAGAATAGTGGATGGTTTTATGTATAGATTTTCAAACAGAATGAGGTAGGAATAATTATCTATTTACAGATGAGATAAAGAGAGCTTACCATATGGAGATAACTGAGCCACCATCACCCAGCTAGCTCACTACTGAGTCCTGACTCTAGCACAGGTCTACTGGGAGGGTCTGAAGAGACAGGACACAGTGCAGGTGTGAGACACTCAGGGAGGGGACGTACCAATGATGAGAGGTAGGTATTAGAGGTGATAGAAGTGAGAAAATATGCAGGGAAGATGCCCAGAGAGGTTAGGGATGAAGGCAGCCCCCAGCATTAAGTCTGTCCCAGTCATGTCCACATAGTGTCTTGGGAACCTTCCGAATCCCCTACGTCCTACGTGGTTCTGTCATTCCAAGTACCAGTAACCTTAGGCAGCAACACAGAACAGAGTGAGCCAGGATTTGGAGTCACATAGAGCTCAATGCCTGGTGGCTCAGCTGGTAAAGAACCCGTCTGCCAATGCAGGAGATGCAAGACAATGGGCTTAAACCCTGGGTTGGGAAGATCCCCTGGAGAAGGAAGTGGTAACCCACTCCATTATTCCTGCCTGGAAAACTGCATGGACAGAGGAGCTTGGCAGGCAGGCTACAGTCCCTGAGATCACAGAGTCAGACATGACTGAGGACACACGCATAATACAGGACAGGACAGAGCTTGATGCAAATTCTTGTTTCCTCATTTATCATGTATGTGTCATTAATCAAGTTAATAATTTCACTGAGTGCTATTTTTTGCTTTGTAAAACTTTTACGGTATTTACCTTTCTGTGATTTAATTGAAATAGAAAGCACTTAGCAGTGCCTGTTGCCTAGTTCGTACTCAATAAATAGTAGTTTTCTTTCTGCGTTCTCTTGCTCACTCTTTTCCCCTCTCCCTCCTTGCCAACCAACTAAAACTTTCTGATCACTTTTTATTCAGGAGCTTCCAAGTGACAGAGGCACCTGTGCATGTTTCCTCCCAACTTAGAAAGGCAAACAAAATGACATCTAACAGTCCTGACTTTTTAGTTATACCAAATAAATAGAGCTTCATACAAAGTGGTACAGACATTACAAAATGACAGGTGTGGAGATGAGGCCCTGGGGGCAGCAATGTCAAGTGGGAAGTGCCACGTGCCCCAAACGTGCTCCTCCTCTTTTGCTCACCTCTTGGCAAGTGCCATCATTATTCACCCTACTGCACAAAACAATAGCATTGTTACTGTGCACTGGGCTTCCCTGGCTCAGGCAGTAAAGAATCTCCCTGCAATGTGGTAGACCCAGGTTCGATCCCTGGGTCGGGAACATCCCCTGGAGAAGGGAATGGAAGTCCACTCCAATGTTCTTGCCTGGAGAATTCCATGGACAGAGGAGTCTGGTAGGCTACAGTCCATGGTGTTGCAAAAGAGTCAGACATGACTGAGTGAATAACATTTTTCACTACACTGTGCATTCATCTTTACCTTACAGCAGTGTTCGACAGTCTTTTATTTTTTTAAAAAAGAATATGTGCATTTTTATTTATTTTTAAACTTTTGGCTGTACCCCATGGCCTGTGGGACCTTAGTTTCCCAATAAGGATTGAGCCTGAGTCCCCTGCATTGGAAGGCAAAGTCTTAACCATTGGACTTCCAGGGGAGTCCAGCACTAAACATTCTTGACTGTGAAATCCTTCTGGTAACATCCTCCACTCTGATTTCTTTGGCAGCACACGCTCTAGGTTTTCAACCTTCTCAGTGGGACTGGCCTTTCATTCATCCCTCCTGCAGTATTCTAACAATCACTAGAGGAATCCTCTGAGGCTCAGCTCTGGCCTTACTTCTCTATTTCTACTCTGGGGTTCATTCAGCCCTTTGGCTTTAAGTATTCTCTGTTTGTTGCTGACCACCTGATTTCTACCTCTAGGCCCCAACCCTCCTCTGTGCTCCAACCCTCCTCTGTGCTCCACGTTCATAGAACCATCTTCCCAACTAACTTCCACAGATGATATCTGTTGGGAATTTCAACCTACATGACTCAAATAGAATGTTCATTCTTGCTTCCCACTGATTTCCTTAGTCTTTGTCTTTTCAATACATGGAAAAAATATAACTCTTCTTAATTCATCTTTTTCCTCCACACCTTAGAGCCTTCCATTATAATGCTAACATGGATCTGGGATCCTTTGACATCAACTCTGCTGCTGCCACCATAACCTTCGTCACTTTCCTGGTCTCCTACAGGAGCTTTCTAACTTGTCTCTCTGGTTCTGTTGCTGCTCCCTTCCAATGCAGTCTACCTATAGATGCCAGAGGTTTCTTTTAAAAGAGTAGATCAATCATACTCTTTCATTTTTGTTCTAATAGCTCTGCTGTTGCAAAAATTTTGAACTCCTTATCAAAGCCTATAAAACTAGCAGGATCCATGCGATTCCTTTCACCTTGATCTTATGACACCCTTCCACACTGCTTTACCCCTTGCTCACTATATTATAGTCTGCCTAGCCACCTTTCTGTGCCTCAGTTATGTCAAGCTCTTTCCTCCTTCAGTATCTTAGAAATCTGCCTGGAACACTCTTCCTCTGTTTCATTGTACGAGTATTTCCTTCCTCTTCTTTCAATTCTAGCATTAACAACATCCCCTTTGAAGCTTTTGTACTTGACTTTATAAAGTAGCCTCTTCGCAAGTGAGTTTTATTTACAGTATCCCTGTAGTTTCCCTCCTGCCATCAATGAAAATGATTCATATCTTTTCATTGTTATTGTTACTGTTTTCTTTCAACTCCCTTCAGATGAGGGCATGTCCCTTTTCCCACGGACTTCGCTGGTGGCTCAGACGGTAAAGCGTCTTGCTTACAATGAGGGAGACCTGGGTTTGATCCCTGGGTCGGGAAAATACTCTGGAGAAGGAAATGGCAACCCACTCCAATACTCTTGCCTGGAAAATCCCATGGACGGAGGAGCCTGGTAGGCTACAGTCCATGGGGTTGCAAAGAGTTGGACATAACTGAGCGACTTCACTTTCTTTCTTTTTTCCCTCTTTCCTAACTAGAATATAAGCTCCAGGAGGGCAAGGACCATATTTGATTTTTCACCACTGTATGTCAAACATCAGTACAGTATCTTTCCTCAGGATTTAAGCACTTCTATTTCAGCTGCTGCTGCTAAGTCACTTCAGTAGTGTCCGACTCTGTGAGACCCCACAGACAGCAGCCTACCAGGCTCCTCTGTCCAGGGGATTTTCCAGGCAAGAATAGTACTGGAGTGGGTTGCCATTGCCTTCTCCACCTATTTCAGCACCCAGTAAATATTTGTTGAATGAATAAATGAATGTATGAATGAGTCACTGCCTTTTCCTTAACCCTAGAGTGAATGTCTCTTCAAGTTAACACCCTATTTTGTTACCCCTTAAACCACTGTCCATCCCCATTTTCACTGCCTTAATTCAAGTCACCATCATCTCTTGCCAGAATTAATGTAATTTGTTACCAGAACCACGATTCTCTTCTGAATAGTTGTGGACTGGGGGCATCTTCAAGTTAACTTAAAATAATAAGAAAAAAAAAAAAAAAAAAAAAACCAGTCTGACATGGATTAACTTGACTGACTTTAGTATCTTCATGCAGCTAAGACGACACACATGTGAGACAGGTAATCTGATGCATATGGCCTACCTCAAAAGAGTTAGTTTTTTCAAAAATTAAGTGAGCCACAAGAAACTAGCAGTTTCAAAAACTGTGACATAAATCACCTTGTCCTGGAAACACGTGGCTTTTATAGAACTAGAAACATTTGTTGTGTGCTCTTAGGATTTGTGACTCTCTACCACTGGACTTTCCTAGACATATTGGTATTTGTCTTTCCCATATCCAGCAGCAAACAAATACTTAGAAAAACGTGGATTTTATATATCATCCTGGAGACAGATGAAATGAATTCTCGGACCAAGTGAAGAAGGGTAATTACAGGAAGGGTGGGCTTCTCAGATGGCTCGGTGGTAAAGACAATAGCTTTGTCTCCTGCATTGGCAGGAGATTGGATCCCTGGTTCAGGAAGATCCTCTGGAGAAGGAAATGGCTTCCCCTCCAGTATTCTTGCCTGGAGAATTCCATGGACAGAGGATCTGGGTGGGCTATAGCCCATGGGTGGAAAAGAGTAGGACACGACTTAGTTACTATGGAACAAACACAACAACAACTCAGGAAAGTCATGCTTAACAGATTGAAATGCAGAGTGGAAGGCCATTACAGTCTTAAAGTAAGGGGGCACTCTACACCCTGTGATCCAGGGAAGGGTCCAAATAGTCCTCTAATTCCTGCCAAAACTACTGTAAATTATATTATGCCAGCTGGTCTTAGGGCATCCAGAAAAATCTGTTTCTCTCCAGTTCTTTCTGCATACTTCCACTAGAGTAATCTTTCAAAAATTTGCCATTTTAGAAGTATTTCTTGGTGCCTCATTACTGTTTGTATAAACACCTTAGCTGGCATAAAAGCCCTTCAGGTGTTAAGTGATAGTCGATCAGCAATCAGTTTGGTCCAACTGTTGCAACTCCATGGATTGTCAAGCTCCAGGATCCTCCATCCATGGAATTCTCCAGGCAAGAATACTGGAGTGGGTTGCAATTCCCTTCTTCCGGGGATCTTCCCGACCCAGGGATCAAACCCAGGTCTCCTGCATTGCAGGCAGATTCTTTACTGTCTGAGCCACCAGGGAAGCCCCAAAAGCCCTTCAAGATTTTACCCTTTACTCCTCCAGCTGGCTCTTAGCAATGCAACTCATAGATAGGCTTGAGTCATACTCTGGAGTACCAGGGACTTATACAACATATCCTTAATGCTCCACAGAGCCTGGTACATATTTTATACTCATTGAATAGTTTTTGAATGAACCACACATATTCAGATATCCTACTCCCATCACCTCTTGCCTCTCCTGCTTATCTCTAATTACCATCAAGTGTTTTATTGTATCTTTTATCACAGCAATCAACCCAAAGAATATGAATAGTCTATAGCATAAACTGTCCTGTGAAAGATTTAACTGTTGAATATATGTTTGATGATCACATTTTGGCTACCTATATTCCTTGTTTTATTTTTTTGGTTTCTCTTTCTCAAAACTAGTTTTGTAATAATCTAGTCAAAATGATGGCTGATAACGGAAACTACATTTAGCCTTCCATATCCATGGGTTCTGCATTGGCAGATTCAACCAACCACAGATTTTAAAAAAAACAAAATCCAGAAAGTTCCAAAACACGAACCCTGAGTTTTCCACATGCCAGCAACTATTTACAAAGCATTACATTGTATTTATAACTATTTACATAGGCTTTACATTTTATTCACTATTATAACTATTATAAATAATTTATAGGTAATTTAAAGGATATGGGAAGGTGTCCATAGATTATATGCAAATACTACACTGTCTTGTATAAGGGACTGGAGCATCAGTGAATTTTGGTATCTGTGAGGGTCCTCAAACTAATCCTGCATGGATACCAAGGGACCACTGTAATCAAGAAATCAATGATTCTCTTGACATTTGAAATGTTATCAAACAAAAAGAGTTAATAATTGAACATAATGTAAGCAAGTTTAGTTATAGAGAGTACTGCAGTGATTCCTCACTCTGTATAGGTAATTAGAAAATGTTAAATATTGGAAAAAAGTTCCTTCCCCCATGTTCTTAAACATAAATTGAAGACATTTCATTTTCCAGGTAGTTGAACTTCTTTTTCATAATGCAAACATCTATTCCTTTAATTAGCTTCCCTGGTGGCTCAGATGGTAAAGAATCTGCCTGCAATGCAGGAGACCAGGGTTCTATCCACAGGTTGGGAAGATCCCCTGGGGAAGGAAATGGCAACCCACTCCGGTATTCTTGCCTGGAGAATTCAATGGACAGAGAAGCCTGGTGGGCTATAATCCTTGGGGTCCCAAAGAGTTGGATGTGACAGAATGACTAAAACACACACACACACACATAAACACACACACATTCCTTTAATTAAATAAGTAAAAAAGTACATCTCTCATTGCTTACTAAAATGAATGACTTTTCCCCTTCCCTTACCTATTTTTGGATGTACATTTTCAGAAACTGTTTATAATATTTAGTGTACCTCAGGCCAATGAATGTAGATCATAGAGCTCCACTGGGTATGTGTTGAGTATTGGTAAAATGCATGGATTTATTTATGCCCTGTTAAACCTCAATTGCTTATTAGGACAGTTAAAAGTAAT